>CAMOHE010042060.1:0-18996 GCA_946598075.1 Artocarpus hirsutus
TTCGGAAACCTCAAGAAGCCTTGCTAAGCCGAAGTCGGCGAGGTAGGCATTGAGCTGCTCAACCAATAAGATATTGCTAGGCTTAATATCACGATGCACAATCTGTGTGACACAAGGGTAGTGAAGGTAGGCGATCACCTGTGCGACATCCATAGCTATTTTGTGGATCACCCGCCAGGTTACCCTTTTGACTGACCTATTGCCAGTGTCATGTATGAAGGTCAGAAGGTTCCCACCAGATAGATAATTGTATATCAACAACATCTCACTCTCTCCAACATAATACCCAATGAGGGTCACAAGATTCTTGTGGCGAATCCTACCTAACGTTCTTATCTCTGCACCAAATTGTTGGCCGCCTTGGAACCTCCCTATTGAACGCCTCTTGACGGCTACTAGAAAGCCGGCGACCAGCTCGGCCTTGTAAGTTGATCCGAAGCCACCGGTGCCAATTAGGTTCTGAATGCTGAAACTCGCAGTTGCCCTAACCACATTGTCATAAGTCAAGTTGCTAGGAGAAGCTGCAAAGGTCACTACTACTTTCCTTCTCATGCTACCGAGTGCCACAAGCGTTCTTCTTCCGAAAACGAGGAACTATTTTTCATTGTTCTTTAGATCAATTCAGAAGCATAGAGTGAATTTTTTAGTGAGAGAAACTCTGAAACTTTTAGAGAGCTATTGTTCAACATCTGAAACTTTAGCTCTTGGTTTTCTCAAGTGGTTGGAAGAAGAGTCACCAGAGAAAATATTGTATGATGTGCGACCAATCGCACTTCGATCGTAGATAGAGAATAATAAGGAAAATCAGTTGGTTGAGGTTCTTCCAGAACGTTCTCTACTTAGTTTTTTCTGCTACCTTCAGTATATAAAAGAGGTATGTAATTTATTATTCGTTTATATACTTAGCATGTCAAACTTATTATTTGAAAAAGAGTTTGATTTAAAAATTTTTAAAATTTCGTTGCATATAGTTTTTCCAACATGATCGGGTTTCGAGACCTGCCCCCAAGGTCGCTCTTTCTATTACCCAATCTCTGTGTGGCATCATGCACTTATAATTCAACCAAACGGGGATTCTTAGACTGTTTGGTGCTTTAGTATCATTAATTATTTTGTTTCACTTGGTATACTTTTACGGAGTTCTCATTATCAATTTATTATCATTTATTCATTATGCTCATATCCAAAATCTTTTGGAAAAAAACATATATATATATATATATATGTGTGTGTGTACTATTCAATTCTTTAAAACATTTTAAGAATATAAAGTGTAGCCAAAACGCTATTAAAATCATGGCTATCAAGGAAGGAGTTTAGAGTCTTATATTGTTCTGTAATACCGAACTCGTTTGCTACGCAAATCCCGTCTTGCTAAACGTTGGCTCTAAGGGATAGCGAGCAATATTAGATGTAGATTCAATTCATTAATGTCAAAACTTAGACACATTATATTAGTGTGCTATTTTATGGTTCCTTAGTGTGCCTTTTAACTCAAAATAATTATAAATGTAAACTTTATATTCTCAATGTTTTTGAATACAAAAACATAATCTTTATAATATTTCCTAGTTACAAAACAATGAAGAACCGATGGGGCAGAAACTGCCCGATTGGGTTGCACGATCGGCTTGCCAGTTGGCTGAGTTCGTCCTGTAGATCGGTTGAATTCGGCTTGCCAACCGATCGTAATATGAAAAATTCTAGATTTCTGTTTTCGACAGTTCTGAGCTTCAAAACTCAATCTAACCTGTTTTATTAAGTCCCAAAATATGGGAAATGTATAGAAACTATAAAATATCATACTAGAACACATGTAAAACTTTCATATACTACAGTGTGTTTTGGTTTTAACTTTTAGTTCTAATTACGTTTTCAAACACATTTAAAGGCTGTGGATATCCAATAAGGCATTGGATTGAATGAGTGATTTAAAATTCATTAAAAACCGTCAATTAATCACTCCCACATGGGAAGGACTTGAGGATGAAATTTATCCACTTTATTGGCCCGAGTGTTTATCCACTTAAATACTTTGTCATCTACTTATTAAATCAACCAACTAATGGTACAAATATAATCGATATTACTCCTTTTTTTCCCCTTATGTTTAGTATTTTTTGTTTGGGATATTTATTTTTTTATACTCTCTGTTTTAGGTTAATTCAAAAACTACACCTTCGGTTTTTAATCTCGTCAAATATATACCTTCAAATTAGATTTAATACATAAATCTATACCTTACTTTAATCAATAGATAATTTTGACCTTTAAAATGATAAAATTATCCTTAAGTAAAAGATAAAAAAATATTTAAAAAAAAAAATAAAAATAAAAACACACAAAACACTTATTTTTAAAGTATTTTATACATTTTTAAAGACAAAAACCTTACCATAAAGGTTTTTTTTAATGTTTTTAAAGTTAGCTTTTTTTTAATTTAATTTGAGGATATTTTAGGTAATTTTTTAGGTCAAAATTAAAGATTAATTGGGCAAAGGCATAAATTTGTTTATTAAATCTAATCAAAAGGTATAAATTTGATGTAATAAAAAACCAAAGGTATATTATTTGAATAAACCTAAAATGTAAGATATAAAAATAAAAATAACCCCATTTGTCTTTAATTTTTATTTTTTTTAATTTTCAAGATTTTTAGGTATTTTCGAGATCAAAATCAAGTGTTGACTAAAAAAGGTATAAATTTGTATATTAAATATAATCTAATAATATATATTCCACGAGAGTTAAAATTAAAAGTATACGTTACACTTCAAATGCAAGGCATAAAAAAGTAATAACCCACCCCCCCCCCCCCCCAAAAAAAAAAAATCCTCTGGCATATTCCCTAGAGACGGCCATTGAAAGTAAAAATAGACCCAAAAAAAAAAAAAACCACCCAGCTTGCACTTTAATATTGACAAATAATGGTTTTACTTTTACAACAAGATTTCTCAAAACTGTGGGAAAAAATTGGGAAAAAAATTGCAGCTGTTCTTTATACACTTATCTTACAGCTGGATCTCTTCAAATCTGGTGTAAGAGGTAATGGGGAAGGAAAAAAAATAAAAAACAAATATTTAACAAATATGGCACAGAAATAGTTTTATTTAACTCTTGAAACGCAAGCAATGATAAGATATGTTTATTTGGAGGCTCTAAATAACTGACTTCCGAGGATGACAGTTGGGGTGGCTTCACCCATGACAGTGGTCAAGCTCATCTCTTTCTCGAGAATCTTGTCAAGTTGCATCACCACATAGCTCATCACCGGACGTCTCTCGCTCAAAGGTTGCACGCATTGGATTATCAACTCTATCACCTCTTTCATCCCTTCTGCTGTGAAGCTATTACCCATTCTCTCATCAATTATGCTTGACATGTAGCTATTTTCTTCCACATTTTGCACCTTTTAACAAGTTTCAACAAACCTTTCGATTACAGTCCAGATATGTAGACCAAAAACATGATTAATGTTATTTGTTATCATTACTGATGCAATCACCACTTAAAACTGTCACGTAACAGAGTTGAACCCAATTCTTTTACTTTTTTGCTATGCAACATACATGTGGTGATGAATAGAAATGCTCAAAACCATAAGCATATGCATTCATACTCTACATATCACATACCCACTCAACCAAGTTCTGACTTGACATGGATGTAGCCGCTTCTGTTGCTTCTCGCCCGCTCACTAACTCGAGAAGGAATACTCCAAAACTATAGACGTCACTTTTCTCGGAAAATCGTCTAAACTCTTTCACCCTGCGTGAGGGAATTTTGGCAACATAAATAGGCTGCAAATGATAAAATAAGTAGAGCAGTTATAGCAAACATAGAGACTATAGTGAGAAAGAAAAATACTCCGGGGCAAGAAAGATTTCATCAGCAGTCACTTGAGAGGAAGGACCAGCAATAGTGACTCGTCCTAGGAAATTTTGGAGGCCAGCATCTGCGACCTTAGCAATGAAATTTTCGTCGACGAGGACATTGGCTGTTTTGAAATCCTTATGTAGCAAGCGGGGACTCTGAGAATGAAGATAAGCCAAACCTGCGCAAAGACTATAGGAATGAGCCATGACAAGTGACGGGCGCAGCTTTCAGACCTTTCATATAACATGGGGACAAGTCTTCAAAACATCTGAAACTCTTACAGGACCTCACATCATAAGAATTTCTTGGGACCACTTCTGGTATTTTGGGTGTTTTTTTTTTTTTCTTAACTAAAGAGAAGAAAAAACTGATACCAGGAAAGCCACAAATGCTCACTGATTTTGCAGAGCATCACCTTTAGCTGCCCCTAGAGCTATCGAAAGTCTATGCTTGAATTCTAGCTTCTCGCGTGAATGTTGACCTACGCCTGAGGAGACAAAATTACAGGATATTAAAAGCCCTGGAAGTAATATTGTAAACATGGGTTTTAAACAAATTTTAAGACGAGAAGAAAATTGAAGTAGCACAAATGAGGTGGGTTCATATGCATAAATCAAGGTGAAGAATTTTTGAGCAAGATATTAGCATATTCATGAGCTTATAAAGCAAAACCGGCGACTGGGTAGAGAGTTACCATATAAGTGACCGGAAACACTTCCATTAGGAATATATTCGTATATAAGAAACTGTAGATTATTTTCCTGGCAGTATCCCAAAAGAGTAACAAGATTCCGATGCTGAATAGGTGAGAGATAGCGTACCTGATTACTCAATACGTCAAAACAAGCCAACGATCGATTAGGGAATAAAAGATACAAATACAATAGGTGAAAGAAAAGGTGTTTTGAAGATATTGATCTACCAAGGGAAGAAAAGAGAAACTGTCGAGTGGTAGATATAACAACCATAGAACCAAAATGTACGAAATTAACTACTCGTTCCATAAAATTGAATTTGCAAACTAAACTTCATATACGTCTACTTAGAATCATATATAACAAACTATAGTCTTGCAGAAATTGATGGTTACCTCATCAATGAATTCTGGAGTAGGCGCTCCAGGTCTCTTCTTGATGGCAACTAGCATCCCATCATGAAGCAAACCCTTGTATACCTCCCCAAATTTTCCTTCCCCGATCAAATTCTTGTCGCTGAAATTTTTGGTGGCGAGAGACAGTTCTTCCATCTGAAAACGCCTTGTTTCCCGTATTGACAACTCGATCCCAACATGTCTTCCAACTTCAAGTTATATCATCACAACCAACAAGACCCATGAAAAGTTATATTATGCTGTTGCAACGGGTTAATGGGAAATGGTGAATCAATGGTGCTGAAAATCATATAGGGAAGGTGATACGGCGGGCAAGCGATTACCTTGAATGGACGGATCAGAGGACCCCGTCTCAGAAGTTCTGGAAACACTCCTATTATGAGACAGGCAGAACCATATGAGAAGAACAATTATAGCTACCAATAGCACGGCTCCTGCAGCACCTCCAAGAATTGCTGCAAGAGTCCTTGACATTTGGTATTGGGGAGCCTTTCACCTATTATTATTCGTGCTATTGTTGCGGTAACACCAATTATCATACATTGAACCTGGCAATACAAAACGGCTCCAGAGGCATTAGTTGACGTCATACATAAAAAGAGAGGGAAAGCGTGTGAATTGTGATATCGTTCATTCATGAATAAATAGGAGATAGTAATATTTCTTTGTTTGTTCCCTATAGTCCTGAGAGAGAACTTCCAAGTAACTGACCGGATTGAGCTAAGTTTAGGGTCCTCAGTTCACACAAAACAAAACATCTAAATCGGGAAATGAGATAAGTAAATAAAGCTTGATTGAGCTCAAAGATTCCTAAAGGAAAACTTAAGAATTCAGTTGGAAGATCAAAGATAGACTAGTCGTACGTGGTGAATCTAAAGCAATTAAGGACAGGAATAGAAAAGAGACCTGTATTACCGGAGAAGAATCGCAGCCAGATCAGTAAAAACGCAAGTTTCATTTGCCAGTCGGGAAGAATTGATATGGATGAAACATTCCATCTCTTACAAAATTAATCAATTGATTGTCACCCACATTCCCACATCGAAGCAATTAACAAAACCCAACAAGAAAAGGGATTGATTGCTTAAAGGCAAAAAACTGGGTAAAAAGATAGACAGACGATCAAAGAAATGAAAGAAGGAATATTTGAGGATTGGGATTGTTGAAAATATTGTTTGACAGATTAAAACTAAGAAGAAGAAGAAGAAGTGGATACATACAATTGAGACAATGCCGACAAGAAAGTGACCTTACGCGGACAAAACACTTTTGTTTCGGCCTTCGCTCAGGGTGTTTATATTATTACCAACTATTCTCGATCCTATAACTATTCTCTCCTTTCAAATCCATCTCTATAAATACCCATCCAACTCTCCTACCCCAATTTTCTTCTTCTTTCTTTTTCTTTTTGCCTGGAAATTTTTTCATGTAGAATTATAAAAAAAGATTGAGGCAAGAAGCAGAGGAGGAATTGAAGAAGATACACAAAAGACATAAATTAGGGGAATCTAGAAGAGTAGAGAGTGAGTTGTTATTTTGATATTTAAATATTTTTTTTGGAACAAATAATTAGTATTGTTTTGCGTGGGTTGTAAAGCGGTAGAATTGGGATTAGAATTGGTATTTGTTGTCTTGTACTGCAAGTTGAGGTGAAAAATAGAGAGAAGGAGAAAATGAAAAGAAAATGATTATTATTATTATTATTACTCGGGGAAAAAAAAATTAGTACATGGGTGGGGGTGTGTGGTGTACAGGGCATCTTCGCTGTAAGAGACTCACAGTGGAGGGCAGCACAGCTCCACCTCCACCCCCCAACAACACCCAGATACACCCCAGCTTGGCCGCTTATATATATTTATTTATTTTTTCATATTTTCACTTCTATATGCTTATGTAATAATAATAATAATAATAATAATAATAATTTACGTAACGATATGAATATAAGAAAGGAGAGAGTAAAAAAAAAAAAAAAAGAAATGGAAAATATATATATATATATATATATATATATTTTGGTTTGTAATGTGGGGTTGCCAACCCCCACCAGCCAGCTACGTTGACATTGCTCCTACCGCCTAGTCTCAACTCAACTGCATGTTATATACTAATTTTTTTTTCATACATTTTATATATTTTGTTATGTATTTCTTTTAAAAAATTTATTAGTTCAGGTGTCCTATTCATGTAACTATTGACCACAATCGAATAAGCTAAGCTAATTATAAAATAGATGTATAAAATTTATTTCATAGTTTCCGACCCTATATTATAAGTGTCATGTGATGTGAATCGGATTTCTTTCTATATTTTACTGTAAAGAAAGGAATATATTCAACGGCTGCCTCCACATCCTACCCCCATTTTCCTTTTCTTCTCTCTCTCTCTCTCTCTCTCTCTCTCTCTCTCTATATATATATATATATATATATATTTAGTTCCTATTTTTCAATTTCCACATCAACTCCTAGGATTCCTCTCAACTTTTAGCCCATTATTATTAGGATCATAATGATCACCAATCATCATTAGCATGATTTAAGAAGTTGTCGCAGTATTTGCACTTTGAGGTGTTCTTTCTATTATTTTTTCTACAACCACCGGTTGTGGATATTTCTAACACTAGCTGTCTTTGATAAAATAAGTACAAGTCATACTCGCATCACATGGCGTACATGATTCTAGGCCCTTGGCTACAATCCCATTCAACTCTTAAAGATTCTTAAAAAGAAACTCAAATTCTAGTGAAAACTATCATTTTATCATCCAAAATTTCTCTAGTCCCACAAAAATAAGTTTGTATAGGATTATGAATCTTTGATGTACAATCGGCTTTGACTTTGTGTAAATCCACGACAGATCCAAAATTTGGTTCCAATGGCGGCACGGGTAGAAAATAAATAATAAAACTAAAGCTCTGATTAATCAAGATAAAGTACAAATGAAAATAAAAATTAATCTCTCACAAGAAAGGAAAACGAAGCTTATGTATATTAATTACCATATAACAATTCTTAAAAATTGTGCATTATTATAGCATCTCACTATAATGTAGTCGAAAACTATCATGATTTGTTGTTATATACTTCAATTTGCCAATTTTTAGCTGTCAAGAACAAAATGGAAAATATTTTGATTTTAAAAAAATCATGTAGAGAAGTAAAGTTATGCAGAGGCTCGAGTATAGAGCTACTATCTCATGCATATTGTTGTTTCTTTACGAGTTTATGCATTCGTTAAGTCGTTTTGTTCTTTAAGTTCCCTTTGGGTGTTTAGTCGTTTTCATCTTTCCGTAAACGACGCCCTAGTCTTTGCTCGCGTATTAATTGCTGATCGAGCTTGGTTTTTGTTGCCAGGTTTGAAAGCTTTGCTTCTCTCCTCTTTATCGATTTGGGTTAATCAATACAATGGCAGAGTGAGGCTCACCGTCACGTTAACTCCTGCTTAATTTGTTTCAGAATTGAACTATTCTGTTATAGAGTCCCTGGCCCTGCCATAAAGTGGGAGAGCAAATAAGACACGAAGGAAAAAAAAATCTAATAGCTGTAGGAATTTTATTTTATTTTTTTATTTTTGTTTTAAAAAAAGCAGTATTTGATTTGGAATATATGTATTGCATGTGTTAGACTTAAAAAATAAATAAATGTAAAAATATAATAATGTGCACATATAATAGATTAATGAAAGAAATGAAGGCAATAATCCTTAACTAATAGTAGTTTATTTTACGGCTAATAAAAGAGAATTTAACAAGAAAAAGGAATTGAGAAAGTTAACAATTCGTTCCGGTTAATGTGAGTGCTTCATCGACCAGAAGAGGGTGTCACACCTATCTTTGTTTTTCTGGCCCAACAATGCAAAACTATCCCCGCCTGCAAATAGTCAAATACCATGTTGTGTAGAAGTGCAAAAGTCACGGCGGTTGATGAAATTATTTATGATATATGTTGAGAAAACAGATCACATGCGATGTGATGTGTACGAAATTTGGATGGGGCGAAGAAAATCAGAGAAACATCATCTAGTCCTAAACTTGAAACAAAACAAGAAGACAACTAAATCACACACTGCATCTCCATCTAATTAACTGATAATTAAACAAACAGCAGAGAGAGAGGCGATCATATATTTATACAAGCTAGAATTCTTCTAGTATTTTTGTGAGCAACAGAAAACGACGGCACCCATGGTTCAACCAAAAACGACGTACGGCAACAGATGGCCGATCCCTCTCCCTCTGTACACGTCACATAATATCACAATTTGCAAGTGAAGTATTCCAAAAATTACAACTTACGACCTCAAAAAATGAATATACGTATATATATATATATATATATGAGACAATTAATAGGCAATATTACTAATTAATAGGAAAGCTGTGCAGCACGAGCGTCTCGACGGTTAATCCTGGGCCGAAGCCGAAAAGGACGCCCCAATCAAGGCCTTCACCGGTGGTTGGCTGGCCTTGCTCCGTCGACTTGTTCCTCATCTCATCTAATATGAAGAGAACGCAGGCGCTGGACATGTTCCCATACTCGCTTAGAACCTGCCGAGTCGCACTTAGCTTCCCCTGTTTTAGCCCCAGCTTGGCCTCCACCTGGTCGAGAATGGCTGGCCCACCCGGGTGCGCAATCCAGAATATCGAATTCCAGTCGCTGATCCCTATAGGACTGAATGCCTCCACCAGACTCTTCCCTATGTTCTTTGAGATCAACCCAGGAACATCCTTAAGCAGATGAAATGTCAGCCCTGCTTCCCTTAAATGCCCGTCAACCGCCCCCTCTGAGTCCGGAAGAATCGTCTGCGCCGCTGACACCAGCTCGAAGATAGGCCTTTCCACCGACGTGTCCGGGTCCGCGCCCACTATGACTGCGGCGGCGCCATCACCGAAGAGGGCCTGGCCTACCATGGAGTCGAGATGGGTGTCGGAGGGCCCGCGAAAAGTGACAGCGGTGATCTCAGAGCAGACAACGAGGACGCGGGAGCCCTTGTTGTTCTCGGACAGGTCCTTGGCGAGGCGGAGGACAGTGCCTCCAGCGAAGCATCCCTGCTGGTACATCATGAAGCGCTTCACCGATGGGCGGAGGCCGAGCAGCTTTGTGAGTTGGTAGTCAGCGCCGGGCATGTCGATGCCGGAGGTTGTGCAGAAGATGAGGTGGGTGATCTTTGACTTTGGCTGGCCCCACTCCTTTATGGCTTTCGCCGCCGCCTCCTTCCCTAACTTTGGAACCTCCACCACCACTATATCTTGTCGTGCGTCTAACGATGGAGCCATGAACTCGCACATCTTTGAGTTTTCCTTGAGAATTTCTTCAGTCAAGTGGAAGTGACGCTTTTTTATCATTGCTTTCTCGCCTGAAAGTTATAAGTTCAATTCACACGTATACATGTATTACTCCTCAGTCGTCAAAATAAATCAACTACATACGTAAAGATCCAAAAATTCACATGACAATATTTATTCTATATGATTAATCAAGAAACAACGCCTCTACTTGTTTGCGTGTATACATATAAACATATCAAGGAAATCGTTCTTCATCAACTTTTTCCATGGCTTGTGTGTATATGTGCATGATTTTCAATCTTCATGATGCATGCATGGATGATATATTGATCATGAGATCATACGTTTTGATGTATCATGTGCCCACCTTTTATTTCTAAACTAAGTAATGGACCATCACGATCTGCAGATTAATTAGGTCTTGCTATATCACATATTTTCGATCGGCAAAGCGTCAATTGGCTCAAAAAATATGTAACAAATCTTGTACCATATAACACAGAAATAAAATATTGCATATGAGCAATGATCATCAAAATTGATTCGGAGATGAATTACATACACATGCGTTTAAATTTCTCCTTGAGTTCGGCCATATGATCGCTGTTGGTGATGCGAAAATAGTAGTCAGGATAATCAGCCTGCCAGACGAAATTAGCCGGAGTGGCGGTGCCGATAGCAAGCACGGTGGCTGGACCCTCAGCACGCTGCCGCTGTCGGATTTCATGTACGGAGGGTGCCATGGATTAATAATATTTAAAGTTGCTAGATGCTTTTTAGCGATTTTATAACAAACAATGCATACATAGAGAAAAACGCGAGATATATATACCATATCAATAGGAGGGAAGGTAACCGGTAGGTGGGATAAACGGCAGCTGAGTGGCCACGTCAGTGTTTGGGGGTTAGGCTGTTCAACCGGCTGTAGATATGGCCACACCATTTCTATTAACGTTGCATCAAATGATGCCTTTTAACCCAAGTACAATTATTTTTCTTTTTGACTATATTACAGAATGGTCAGTGTCGGAGCCATAATTTTTTCTTAGTGCAGAAAAAAAATTAAAAATACTATTTTATTGAATAAAGATATATTTATATATTTCAATGTTTGAGTTGGTATAATTAAAATTTTTCTTGTAAAATAGCGGTATAATAAGATATTTAAATTATTTTATGCGACACAATAATATATTTTAATTATTTTATAAAGGACATGATAACATTTTTTTATTATTCTATGCATGGTTATAATTTTCTTTTAGAATAAGAGCATAACTAAATTTTGAACTACAAATTAATAAAGGTGAAAATTTAAATTAAAAAAAGAGTGGGGGCACTTGATGAGACTGTATAAATGCACATTTCTTAAGGTTAAATATCATTATTTTGTATTCAAATTTCTCGTTAAATCCTTCAATTTTTAGCGCTTTTGTGTTAATCAGTATATTTGTGTCTTGGTATGTAAATACGTCTAAAAATATGTTTTTTGTGTGTTTTTATGTTTAATAATATTTTTAGTAACTTTTGAAATCATTTCTATGTGTTAAATAATTAATTAACTTGTAAATATTTAAAACCATACAAATAATATTGTGGTACTTTTATTTGGAGTCTTAAAGTGTTTGTAAATAAGTTTTGATTTTGTAAATATGTTTTATTATATTTTTAGTAATTTCTATAAATATTTTTGAGTTTTAAATAATATATTTGTTAAGGTTTGTTAATTTTAGAATTTTTTATTTATTTTTAATGTATTTTGTATGTTTAACTGTAAAACAAATATTTTTAAAATTATTGTAAATATTTTTTTGTAAAATAATTAATTTTAGTGTGTTTGTTAATTTTAGATTTAAAAACTAGAGGAAAAAAGAAACAAAACAGTGCAAAAAGGGCAAAAAAGGATCTTAAATGCACACAAAATCAAAAGAAGAAATAAAAAATCAAAAGAAGAACACGTGGTAGCCTCTAGACTATCGGATCAAGCCGCCAACTTAATCTAGGCCGGCTGTTCTGTGCTAGTTGTCCTCCACTATCTTAGATTCAGTCTCGGATCTAGTGTTGCAGCTCCTACGTGCACGTGCTTCAACGGCTATCAGATCCATATGCTTTGATCGATCCAACTGTTTGAAGGAACTCGTTTATTTTGCTGCACGTAAACTTGACCCCATGCTAGTTGTCTTCAATCCGCGCCATTCTTCAACTTGGTCCCCCGTGTCCGATGCTCAAGATCGAGGCCACACACTTGCTCCGTTGTACTGTGTCATATTGGATAAAAAAAAATCTCGCACAATAACTAGAGCTTAATTACATGGAAGAAGAGGAAAACAATTTAAACAAAGAGACTTTAAATGCATCCTGATTCGGATGCAACCAAGTCAAAGAATAAAATTAATAAATTAAAATAAATAAATAAATAAATATATAATATTAATAAAATATTTGAAATATTTGTTTTCTCTTAGGGGTGCCTTCTTCCCTCTTATTCACACCTCCATGGCCTTTTGGTCATTCTCTCTTTCCCTGCTTTTTTTTTTCAACGGTTGAGTCAATACCCCTTTAGGGAGGTGATACCGTTAGGATACTTCTCCAATCCCACTTTTAATATTAAAATAATACCCAAATTAGTGTAAAAAGTCTGATGAGACAAAGAGATGATCTTATATGCATAGTACTCTGGCATGCATTTTAGCTGTATATCTACTTTTTAGGATTTATATTTTTAAGAAATAAATTATATTTTCAAGTTTTTAGTAATTATTGTTAGTGTTATTACGCTATTCGTTTTTACATAAATTCAGTCTTATTTTGTTTATATAATTTAATTGTGTTATATAATTAAAATTAATAATAATGAAATAATATTTAATTTTATGGAGTGTCTTTTACTGCAATATGCTTGTTATTTTGTCGATTTTAGATATTTCATAAAACGAGATGCTGTAGAAATTAACGTAAAAATTTATTCTATTTAAATATAATAATTTTGATTTGTTATTATCTTTTTCATTTTAAAATTATATTAATTATAATTGTAATGATAGCAGTTATAATTTTCATAATTAGTGCACCAAATCACTAGTGAGAGATAATTATTTTGCTACTTTTTATAGGAAATACTTTGCTGCATTATAGCTTGTAATATTATCTCTTTTGGTTAATTTATTAAATTAGTAAATGTGGTTGCAATTAATAGGAAAAGATTTAATGGATCAAATGCTTTAGATAGTTTACTTAGAGTTAAAATTCTATATTAGTTATGAAATATACAAGGGATTCTCAAAGCTTAACTGTTTTAATTATTGTTAAAAATATTTTTTTCTTTAAAATCTTATTAAAATCACGCTTGCCTTTTCAAACATTAAATTGTCAATCTTTCAAATTCCTACCTCCCTCTAGATATAACAATATTTTTATACTACAAACGTCTATGTTTAAAGAATTATTTTGGATGATACAACAAAAAATTTAGTGTCATTGCCAGGGAGGTGCCATCACTTTATTAGATTGCTAAATTAAGAGGAAAAACAGGTAAGTAATCTATCCATATTCTTTATAAATATTATTTTTAATATTTGCCTGTTTGAATTAGTGTGTCAATTGCTAAAAAATTTAAAAAATTAAAAATACAAAAATAATAAGAAATAAAAAATTTGAAAAATAATTTTTTAATTATAGTTTGTATAATATTGTTGTTTGATTGTTTTAAGTTTAGATTTAGGTCTCGAACTTAGAAATAAAACTTCATAAAACTTTAGAGCTAGATTTTTCATAAAATAAATTGTGGTTTTGTGAAGAGTATTCTTTGAGGAAGTTCTGTCTGGAAGCTGGTATTGGTTCAGAAACCTTTTCCATAACCAGTTACTTTTAGAAATTCTCCCAACATTAGTCATTTTAGGAACGCTGTTTTAACTAACAGTTTAGTTTTTAAGGAGATCTTGCCCCATCAATCTTTTTTGAGAATATCCTTAAAGCATATAATTCTCAATATCTACAAAATAAATGAGGCAGATGATTTTTACTCACTACTTTATTCTCCCTAAACAAAGAAAAGCTTAGCATCTCATCTTTCCCTTGTAAAATAAAAAAAATTAAAAATCAATAATTAAAAAAATTAAAAAAATTAAAAATTAAAAAAGAAACACTTAGGGTTAATGCTTCGATATTGAGACAAACTAGGCCAATTTGCTAAAGCTTCTAACTTAGGAAACTCTAGTGAAAAATCATCGAGCACTTCTCTACATTCTCCAGCTCTTCAAATCCATATGTAATGACAAATCTCGGTGAGAATCCTCAAAGAATTTTGATGAAAGATTACATACACTCGACTCGCACTTTAACTCCTTCATGTATTGTGTTTCCATTGAATCTTCCACAACAAGATTTAAATCCATACATGATTCAACTTGTGCCAACCTTTTTCGGATTAGAAAGCAAAAATCCTTATGTTATATTTGTGAATTTGAGGAAGTTGTTGCCACTTCCCATAACCATCCTGACTTGCTGATTCCATTAAATTGAAATTCTTTCCTTTCCATCCTGACTTGCTGATTCCATTAAATTGAAATTCTTTCCTTTCTCTCTGAAAGATAAAGCCAAAAGCTGGCTCTATTCTTTAACACCTCGATCCATTGAATCATGGGATGATATGATATCTGCTTTCTTCTATAAATATTATCCATATCAAAGAACCCACAATCTCAAGAAACAAATTCTAACTTTTTCCTAGAACGATCATTAAAATTTCTATGAAGCTTGGGAAAGGTTCAAAGATTTGTTAGGTCAATGTCCTCACAATGGTTACGAGAATTGGCATCTTATCAGCTTCTTCTACAGGACTCACAAATCATGATCATCAATTTTGGAAATGATGTGCAATGGAAAATTCTTACATAAGGATCCTAAAGAGGACAAGGAATTTCTTGATGAATTAGTTAAGAAAGTTCATTTGTGGACCGAGTTAGATATTTCTCATAGTATCAATAAGTCCTAATTAACTGGAATTCATCAAGTGAAGGAAGATGATAACTGCAACCTTAGAGTTCAAGTTGAAAATCTTACAAGGGAGTTAGAAATCCTCAAAGCGAAGAATGAGAGAGAAAGTCAAGTTGTCACAAGAGCTAAACTACAAAGAACAAGCTTTGCAAATGGAAAAGTTGAATAACAACCAAAAGGCTGTCATACTTATCAGGAAATAATAGAAGTATATAAGGAACAATGTAATGCCATAGAGACATATCATATACCATATATTCCTCACCCGAAATTCTCAATCCCGATGGAAGAAACAATTCAAATTTTGACAAGGGGAATTTGAATCCAGAACAATCATCTAGGGATCAATGGGGAAATAAAAAAGAAATGCATCCAAGAAAATATGTTCCACAGCATGATTTACACTTGTTAAGTAAATCTCTTAAGGATACATTACAAGCATTCATTGAAACATAAATCAAGTTAAATAAAAAATTTGAAGGTACTCTCACACAATAATAGAAGAAATCTTAGAATTGATTGAAAAAAGTTCATCTTGAACTTAAAACATGAAATAAACTTTTAACACTAAATAGAAAAATAATGAAGTGGTTAGTCATGTTAGCACTCGTAGTGGTAAATTGTTAGAAAAATAAAACACTGTAGACATGCGTAATGAAGAAGTTGTTCCACAAAGACAAGAAGAAGAAGTGAATAAGCTTCCAGTAAAAGCTCCTTTCCCCCAAGCTCTTTAATCCACTAAGAAAGTGTCAGACAATTATGAACAAATCTTGAAACACTTGAATCTAGTTTGAATCGACCTTCCATTTTTGCAAATACTTAAACAAGCGCTTGCTTATGCCAGAGTTATGAAAGACTTATGTACTGTGAAAAGGAAGCATCATCTCACAAAGACTGCATTTTTGACTAAGTAACTAAGTGCAGTTCTTGAGCAATAAGCACTGATCAAGTACAAAGGTCCCTGATGTGCTACAATCACCTAGGTTTATAGGAACCCTTGAAATATCTCAAGCCTTGTTAGACTTAGGTGCAAGTGTCAATATCATGTCTTATTATATTTACTAGGACTTAGAGAAATTAAGCCAACATATGTGGTCTTACAATTGGCAGACCAATCCATCAAGGAACCACGAGGGATAGTTAAAGATATTTTATTGTAAGTTGATAAGTTCTATTACCCCGTGGAATTTGTCATTTTAGATACTCAATGTGAGGTGGACATGGAATAAAAAATTTCTATCATCCATAGAAGACCTTTCGTAGCTACGGCTAATGCTCTCATTAACTATCGAAATGGTCTCATGAAAATCTCTTCTAGAAATATGACTCTTGAAGTGAATGTTTTCCATATTAGGAAGCAATTATAAAGCAATAATAAGTGTTTTTACCCTGAAATTATTGACATGGCTGTTTAGGTAAAATTTCTACATCAAAGAAGTCTTCCAATGTTCTAATCTTGAAAATCCTGATACCATTTCTGATATTCCCAAACATTCATTGGACAAAGGAACAACGATTTGGCAACCATGTTTTAAAAAGATGTTTTCAGAAGGAGAAAAGTCAAAACCACCCATTGAAGAGAACCTGAAAGTTAAGTTAGCCTAACTTCCTAAAAGACTTAAACGTGTATTCCTTAGAGCCGATGATTCTTTTCTTGTCATCATTTCATCCAAACTCGATGAATCACAAGAGAGACGGTTAATCAACATGTTGCATGATCATAAAACCGCGTTGGGTTAGACAATAGCTGATATCAAGGGTATTAGTCCGTTGATTTGCTCCCATCATATTCAACTGGAAGAAGGTTCTAATCCAAGAAGGGACCTCCAAAAAAGACTGAACCTAATAATAAAAGAAGTTGTGAAGTATGAAGTGTTGAAATTGTTAAACGCAGGTATTATTTGCCCCACTACAAATAGTAAATGGATCAATCCAACTCAAGTTGTACCTAAGAAGTTTAGTGTAATTGTAAAAAAGAATTAAAAAAGAGATATTATTCCCATAAGAATTGTCACTGGTTTGAATGTACATTGATTATTGAAAGTTGAATGTCGCTACTTAAAAGGACTATTTTCCACCCCCATGCATTGATCAAATCTTAGAATGTGTAGTTGGTCATTTTTTTAATTGCTTTCTTGATGGGTATTCAGGATACTATCAGATAAAGATATCATTAGGAGATAAGGAAAAGACCACATTTACAAGTCTTTTTGGTACTTATGCTTTTCGGCATATGCCATTTGGACGTTGTAACACTCCAACTACATTTCAAAGATGCATTATGTGCATTTTCAACGATATGGTTGAGAAGATTATGGAAGTTTTCATGGATGATTTGACGGCCTTTAGTGATTTGTTTGACACTTATCTGCTTAACTTAGAAGCCATTTTGAAAAGACATGAAGAAAAAGGCCTTGTGTTAAATTGAGAAAAATGTTATTCTATGGTTCCATCTGGCACAGTTCTTGGACACATTGTCTTTGAAAGAGGAATTGAAGTTGATCTAGCTAAGATTGAACTTATTTCGAACATGGCCACTCCAAAGACTGTTAGAGATGTTAGATCTTTTCTTGGACAAGTTGGATTCTACCGGAGGTTCATTTAGAATTTTTCAGCCATATCAAGACCACTGAGTAATCCGCAGTTGAAAGATGTAGTGTTCGAATGGACGAAAGAATGTGAAAAATCTTTTTGAACAATGATATATAAGCTAACCTCTACACCTTTTATCTAATAGTAGTTTATTTTATGACTAATAAAAGAGAATTTAAAAAGAAAAAGGAATTACAAAAGTTAACAAATCTTTCTGGTTGGTGCGAGTACTTCTTCGATATCAAAAGCGTCACTTTCTCTTAAAAGTCTGACATTGTCTGCTTTTGACTTAAGCTCATAAGGTTTCGCTCTTGGGCCTTATCGCAAAGGTCTCATACCTTTAGAAGATGGTGTCTGTACTTATGAACCATTATTTATGACCATTCTCAAACAATGTGGGACCTCTTTTCTTGGCCATTTTCACCTATTTTATGATTGTCACACAGTATTTTTTGCTTTTGTGTTTATAAAAAATACACAAAGTTTTCTGTCTCTTTCTCTCTCTCTCTCTATATATATATATTTTGTTTAATAACTATTTTTAGCCTTTGGTTTTGTGTATTAACTTTTGACATCTCATTTATCTGTTTATTTAAGTATTTTTAGCATTTAGTTAATTTTGTTTCATATGATTAGCTTGTAATATTTAGATCATAACAAGAAGAATACATAGTGGAAGGACAAATAATAGACCCGTAACCACTTTCACAATTCAGTTGTTGCGTGCTTTATTTTGTGATGTGGCTGGTTATTAATCACGAAACCACATGCAAATTGCTATCTTTGTTTTTCTGGCCCAACAATGCAAAACTATCCCCGCCTGCAAATAGTCAAATACCATGTTGTGTAGAAGTGCAAAAGTCACGGCGGTTGATGAAATTATTTATGATATATGTTGAGAAAACAGATCACATGCGAGGTGATGTATACGAAATTTGGATGGGGCGAGGCGAAGAAAATCAGAGAAACATCATCTAGTCCTAAACTTGAAACAAGAAGACAACTAAATCACACACTGCATCTCCATCTAATTAACTGATAATTAAACAAACAGCAGAGAGAGAGGCGATCATATATTTATACAAGCTAGAATTCTTCTAGTATTTTTGTGAGCAACAGAAAACGACGGCAC
>CAMOHE010042061.1:0-11045 GCA_946598075.1 Artocarpus hirsutus
ATTTTGTGAAGTGATTAAAATTCAAATCAAGTAAGTTAGTAGAGAAAGGCCTTGAAAAGAAAAAGAACACTTGTCTTTGTTCATTATTTCATTTATAGCATTCTATTATTTTCGAACTTAGTGGATAGGCTTTAATTTTTATGGACTCTTGACTTTGTTTATCACTTCATCTGTAGTTGACGTTTCTTGTTGCAGTGAATGATTATGTTTCTTAATTTATACTTTTAAATATGGTCACTGTCTTTAGACATCAAACTTGCTTGTTGTTGAGAATGCTTTATGCATTATCATCTTATATTTTCTACAAATTTTCTCCACTTAAATAAAAAAAAGGTCCAAAAAATTACATTAGACAATAGCATAGGTTTAAACCGTCTCAACCCGCCCGCACTAGCCCGCAACCACCCAAAACCAAACCGAAACCACCCGCCATGTGGTGGGCGGTTTGTGGGTTGATTAATCGTCAATCCGCCATCCTAAAAAACCACACCGCACCCGTCCAAAAACTATCGAACCGCTCGCTGTTCACCCCTATTATTTAGTCCCTAGTGGCAAATAAATTTAATAAGTCTCTTTCCTTTTCTCACTGTTTAACCGAAAAGTTCTACTGTAGCCAGCCAAACGTGATGATCAGGTTTGCTTTATTTACGGGATGCATCTTATCTCAACATTATTCTACTGGTCAAGATTAGAGACAGATATTTAGTATATTTTAAAAAAGTACTGCAACTTGACATGTATTGTTTTGGACCTATTCTTGATTCTGCCCTTACATATGGAGACATTATTGTTTACCTTTATATATATATATATATATATATATATATATATATAGAGGGAGCTTCCTAGAACAAATGAGAGGCTCCAGTGGGAAATTTCTCATCGTTAGGCAGCTTGTCCATTAGTCAAATAGATCTCCTTATTTTTCCTATAAAAAATAAGAATATTAGTTTAAATTTAAATTCCTTTTCTATATAAAATAAAAAATAAGACATCCCTAATTCCGGTGATAATGCACTAATTTTATCATGTCTCCCTTTCATTAGAATATAAAGGCGTGAATGAGAAGATCCTCAAAGTTTGAGCTAGCCTTTATTCTAACTGCATGCGTCCCTAATTCCGGTGATAATAAAACATCCCTAATTCCGGTGATAATTCACAAATTTTTAATCCTTAGTTTTGTTACCATTTTGTTTTGAGACTTATTATTATATTATTTATTAATTTACTACAGATGATTTTTCGTTGAATTTGGATTCTTACATAATTATTAGTCGATATTCTTATCTTTGTGGGAATTGGAATGTTTATTACCTTTAATATCCATATTTGAGGTTTAACTGATTTAATTGTGAATTTGGATTTTGTGGACAAGGTTTTTAGATATTGCTTTTAAACCTAGGTTTGATTCAAATATTGCGAAATAAATTTCTAAAGATTAACTCAAGTTATTTTTGAAGTTCCAACTAGAGTTTCTCACATGCTACAGTGTAAAACTCTCACATGTTAGTGTTTAAGTTTCAACTTCAAGTTATAACTTGGTTCCTAAACACTCTCCTGGTTGGTTTCGACAAGATTTTGCATATCATATTTGTACCTGAATATGATAATGTTGATTTGCTAACTAATAAGTTTGAATTTAGGTAAATTACATTGTTGCATCTTAGGGGGTGTTTGGCAAAGGGGTGGGAACTGCGGTTCTCACCACAAAATCAGTTATGAACAGTAAAAAGCTCTCACATGCTACAGTAACAATAAAAAAAATTACTACAGTACAAAGTTCTCATATGCTACAATAAAAGTGGTTCTCACCATTGGTTCCCACCACCTTCCAAACACCCTATTAAACAATTTACTTTTTACATAATACACCTTAAACTTTTAATATTGGTACAATATACCTTGAATTTTGAAATCATTGACAACCGAGGTCTAATTAGTTTTCCCTAGGTACTCTTATTCTATGTTGAGCTTTAATTTTTTTAATTTTAAGTAACAAACTCTACCCTTAAGAAAACTCGCTCGTAAATTTTGTATTGCACATGACCTTGGCTCCAAGCGAATCGGGGTGGAGACTGATGCTGTAAACGTGATCAACTAGATCTTCTCTTGCTCCTCTTCGGCCCCTTCCAAGCCTACCATGGAAGACATTACCGGGCTTTCGAGTGTTGCAAACTTAATGGGCGTATCTGTAATTTGATCCAGGGATTTGCAAAGGGGCAGCACGTCTTTTAGTCAAGATAGCTATTGCCAAAGCTACTTCGCCTATGTGGACTGTGGAATGATGCTTTTAACTTATTTGTATTTCTCCACTCATGTGGTCTTGCTCTGATTTGCAAGCTTCGTTTGTATCAAAAAATAAATAAACAAAGTCGCATGGATAATTTTATGCTGACACTACTATAAAAGGGTGAATAGAGGACGCTTAATAGCTGAGCTGATGGAGGACAGGTTACCTACAAACTGTCCTCTATAATCTACATTAGAGGATCGGGGTTTATAAAACCGTCCTACATTGTTATTAAAAGAAGACGTGCTTAAATATTTCTCCTCTATTTGGCTAATTTTTTCATCCTAATTATTCATCCTAATTATTCATCTACAATTTTAAATCCTTCTCGTACTCAAACTTAACTTCCTATTTCCTCCATATATAAGTCACTCGTACTCTCTTTTTATTTTTGTTTGTTTTTTTTTTAATTTCTGTATACGTAATTATTTAAAATAATCATTTTATTTGTTCTGCCTAACTAGTAGTTGAAGGTTTTATTTGCTAGTAGTTGGAGATTTTTATTTGTGTGAAGATTGGACGGTTAGACGTTTCTCTTTTCTTTTTTTTTTTTTTAAAAAAATCTTTTGAACTTTTTCAAAATTTTAAAATTAAAAATTATCTCTATTAAAATTAAAGTAATTTCTATGCAATATTTTTTTAATTATGCACATTCTACTTTTTAGGAAAAGAAAGAATGTTAATTCAGAATCAAAACCTCAATTTAAGTGTTATGCATTCTTTTATTTTTTATTTTTTTATACATCATGATGATCGTAGGCAATCGCTACAAACTAACAAGTAACAAAATAGACAATTCTTAGCAAAAAGAATTTTTGAAGGGAGCATGATAGCAAATCATGGTATATGGAAATAAATCGTATACTTATCTTATACTACTTATATGATATTAATCTCACTTGAGTTAAACCCAAAAAAACAAATCTCAATTGAGTTGAAATAGTTGCTCTAGGCGGTGATCCCATTTCGCATTCTTTTGGAAGTTACTTTTTGCCCATAGCGTTTTAGAATACTTGGTAAATCCTGTTTTAAAAAAGTTGCTTTTAAAAACCGTTACGAACAAGAAAAGTTGTGAAGCAAGTTAAAGGTTTTTTTTTTTTTTTTTTTAATAATAGTTCTGCTTTTATAATTTAAAATTATTAAATTAACCTTAATAATAATTCATAATTATGAACTAATAGATTTTTGATGCCTGGAAAGGATGATATGATCATGATAAGAGGTCAGATGCATTGTTTTAGATGTTGTTGGCTTGTAATTTTTTTTCTTTCTTCTATCAGATTTTTGTTTTTTAAAGATCATCTTTAATAAGCCAAAATCCTTTTCTTTTACGTATTTATTTTTTTTTGTGAAATATGCGTTTTTTTGTTATTATATATTTTTACAGCAATTTTATATATAATTTACTAAACACCTACAATTTTACTTCTAGTTCTCACATCCGCTTTGAAAAAAATTTACCAAACGCTTACTTGTTTTTGATCCACAGCAGCAATAATACAATACATCTAAAGCAATAGCACAGCACAATAATACCATACTGGCCTAAAATCAACTAGTGTAATCCCAACTTCTTATAGTGCCAAGCAAGATCCAAAAACTTCATGAAAAAAAAACCAGCCGAAAGAGATTGAAACAGGGGAAAAACAGAGAGATTGAAAACTTCCAATATGTATACATATATATATATACACATATGTATGTGTGTGTGTTTATATATATATATATATATATATATAAATTCACATTACACGTCAACCGTCTAAACCGAACCCACAAAGACGCCAAATCAACGTAACAAAATTCTCACAAACAAAAGCGTTTGTAGAGAAACGAAGCACCAGACAGATGCCGTTTTTTTTTTTTTTTTGTCAACATTTTTTCTCATAATGTTGCAAACCTGATATTTATCTTTTTTATATCTGTAAAACAATATACTTTTAGTTCTCATCTTCAAATTTAATAGATAAATATATACTTTTCTCGATAAATCTTTAATTTTGATATAAATAATTGTCTAAAATATTCTCAAATTTAAAAATTAAAAGAATTTTAAAAACCTAAAAAACTTTATAATAAAGTTTTTGATTTTAAAATGTACAAAATACCTTAAAAATAAGTGTAAAATACCCTAAAAATAAGTGTTGTGTAAGTTTTTGTTTTCGTTTTCTTCATATTTTTGGAAGTTTTAATTTTTTTTTATTACTTAAGGATAATTTGTTCATTTTAGGGTAAAAATCAACTATTGATAAGATAAGGTATAAATTTGTGTATTAAATCTAATCTATAAAGAAAGATTTGATGACATCAAAAACTAAATGCATAGTGTTTGAATTAGATTAAAACAGACGTATAAAAATATAAACATCCCTTTATTTATTAGTCCTTTTAAACGTAATGTTTTAAATGGTATATATACAATATTTTAAGATGATTTGCAAGTTATCAAGTCATATGATGATAGAAAATAAATAAATATGAGAAGAGCAACATTTGAACATGACAAAATTTGAACATGACAAAAGTGTTAATTATTTTGTAATATGTCTATGTGTTAAGTATTGTAATCTCAAGAGACATATCAAGAAACCGATAAAAGTACTCCTATATTTCAATGAAAATAATTCGAGTTACACAAAACATATATGACATGACGAATGTTTATCTATTTTTTTTATCGAAATTCTAGAGTCCAAGAGATTATCTTATCAATGAGGATGAGATGACAATTTAGTAGACATGGTAAATAAAGTTGAAGAAAGGTTTGCTGAGGATGCTAAACAATTTCATAGTCCGTTGAATGACGCAAACACATTGTTATATAATGAATATACCAAACTCAGCAAGTTGTCAGGAGTGGTGCGACTTTGCAATTTAAAGGCTGACACAAACTTTACATTGCTAGACTTTCAAAATTGAATTTCTTCCTTCCAATTGTGCATTGATTGCTTAAGTTGAATATATAGAAATTGGAGTTTTTCAAGATTTAGACAAAGTTTTTATAAATTGGTGTTTATTGTTATGATCGTTTCTCTAATCGATGTGGGATTCAGGTTAGTTTCTCATACTTTACATTATAAAAATTAAACAAAAAAAAAAATAATTGATTAAACATTGGACTTTGAAGCTTAATATGTGTGAAAGATTTCATAATTCAGTTTCCTATAGGCAATTATTTCATGATTTAACGATTTAAAACAAATAATTTCATAATATTAAATTATAATTTAATTATATACTCAAACACATTCAGTAACTCTCTAAACAAAGAACCAGAATTTTTCATATCACATTAATTGAGGAACTTTGTGGAGTAACTTCAGAGTATATAAAATGCATGTATTATTTTTAAAATTAATAAATAAAGAGAAGCGGTAAATACAGATCATATTTTAGATGCTTTTACAGAGATATAGCTTAATCTTTTGTATCATTTCAATTTTCATAAATAAATCTATTTAATAACAAGTTTTTTCCTTTTAAATTTATTTACATAAATATCACTCCCGCTTTAAAATGCATTTGCTTTCTTTCTACACTTTCTTTTTCTACAGTTGCACTTTGTTTATTTATTAAGGTTACACCCTCTTTACTAACTACTATTACAAGATTGCGATATTCTCTTTGGCTCCAAATCTGACGATTTTAGACATTCTATCAAAAACAAGCAACAAAAACTACGCGGAAAGGAGGAAAAAAAAAAAAACAAAAAAAGCCTTACTTGGGGAACGTCTAGGATGGTGTGCGCTTCTAGCACACTACCGTAGTGTTTGATCTGTTAGTTTTAGAAAACGTTCTTCACAAAATAAGCAGAAACATAATAATAGGATGGATCATGTATAACAAAATTTTCTCAAAACTTTTATAAAACTTTATAGATTATATTAATTTTGTGCATAAATAAATACATAAGTACTTTATTTACCAAAAGAGAGACGAAGATGAACAGAAATAAGGATTGTAATGTGTCACTTAAAATGTTTCTTTAAATACAGTCATTGTAGTACAGTAAGGGGGTCGTATCCATAAGGTGGTGAAATTTACAAATGACAAAATCGAAAAATTTTAACATTTTAATAGGTAAGTGAGTTAAACAAAGAAAAGTTAAAAAAAAAATATTTTTCCATGATTTCAAATTTTAAGATTAAAAACATATAAAAAAGGTGAGGTGTCGAGAATTCTTTATATGTTTATTACTAGTATGGATTTTGATTCGAATTAAATTTCTAAAGCATTTGACTAATTAAATATTTTCTCGTTAAAACATTCATGTTATTTTTACAAAATATCTGAAAGCGACAATATTGCAAGCAATAATGTAAGAGACATTTCATAAAAACATTAAATTAAAAGCACCAATTGTGATAAATAAAATCGTTATTCTACATAATTAATTATCACAATTATAAGATGGAAAAGAAGAAATTAATCAAAATTAATATGTTTTAGTAGAATAATATTTACGTTAAAACCTACAAAACTTTATTTTATAAAATATTTGAGAGCAACAGTATACCTACGTCTGACAATAATGCAGTAAGAGACATTCCATAGGTCCTTTTTTGCTAGAAAGAGAAAAAAATAAACCAAAAAGGAAATAAAAAGGAAAAAAAAAAAGAATCGAAAATACAATAGGGGGAATCCATGACATATATTTCTTTTAAGGGGGAAAACAAATATACTGTTTGATATAACATCTTGCAATGCTTTGCTTGGCTGACCATAAAACCATTAACGAGGTAAACGCAACAAAAAACACAAATTATTAAATATGATTTTTCTATCTTAATTGGACAAATCTACACGCGAACGGAAGAATAACTAATTGGTTTGGACAGTCGAAAACGCAATACACAAGATATATATAGATTCAGCACACTCCATCGTTATATATAAAACAGCAACTTGCAAAACATTTTACTTATGCTGGGCACATTTCTGAACACTCAGCCTAATCATATATCTTGTTTTCCCCTTTTTTCTTTATGAAATGATGAGATCGGAGCTACCTAATTAATTGTTAATCATATATATCCATCTACTATATAAATATAATACTCTTTCATAACATAAGACCTAAGTTACGCGTGACGTAGGTAACAATTGAAAATGTCTATGAGATGAACTAATCAATCCAAAAGCCTATCTTTTGTCCTAAATACTTTCGTACCATTTAATTATTAGTTCAAAATGGTAGAAAATATAAGTTTCATTTCAAAAGAAAAAAAAAAAAAAAACAATTCCTACCATTATGTTGTTGATATTAGCGTTTCCTATGTGCTAATTTGTATCTATTTTAATATTCTAGTAGCGTAGATTTTGATCAGAAGCTTCAATAATGATTAGGTACTGAGGGTTCACAAACTATATTACTCATCACACAACCACAAATATAGCAAGTACTTTATTTTAATTGGATCACATAGCCACATGCTGAATAGAAAAATTTCCGAGACTTGAAAATTTGACCTTTTTTTTCTCCTGGTTGGGGCCTTCAAAATTTGCAAATGGATGGTTACCCTTTACCAAATGTCGTAAGATTAACTAATTGCATTTGCGGAGAAGGGATAAATGACATAAAAAAAAAAAAAAAAAAAACCTATCCTACATCAAACCCTGAACTCAGTGTTACAAAAAAAAAAAAAAAAGGTAATAATACAAGTCGACACAGAAAGGAGAGAAGTTCAAAGAACCAACAAAAACAAAAAGAAGCAACGAGCGAAACAACGACCAGCAGAGACAATAAATAAGATCCAAACAATTGGAATGACTTGATAAACCAGAATATTGCCACAAAATGAGCCAGATTAGCTAACGTATATTTGTTTCAAAGAAATATCAAGGACGACAGTTATAAACCGTCAATTCTACAAAAATTGTATAGATGTCGGGCTTTAGACGTCGCCTCTTATGATCAGGCAAAGTCTAAACTAGCCATAGACATCCCCTATTTGCTCAGGCGACATCAAAGGGGTTGTGCGCAACATTAGGTATTGCTTAAAGCACAAGCGACATCTAAGGACACCAATAAACGTCGCCTAACTCAATGGGCGATGCCTAATTTCTATTTTTATTAATTAATTAATTAATTAATTTAAGCGCGAAAACTTCCTATTTAACCAAAATCTCCGCCCTAAGCACGCATTTTAACATAAGGAAGTTTTAAAGATAAGAAAAACCCGTGCGGACATTTTTTTTTTTTAGTCGTGCCTCCTTCACTGCCCACTCAATGACGACCCGTCTCAGTCTCCATTGCAACGGTAAAAGCAAATTGTGTGAAGGTCTATCGCACTGTTGGAGATGCAGTTGTGGACCACGCGAAGGAGTTGACCCAAGCACAATATTCAAGGCACCAAGCTTTAAACATATGGTGTGCACTCCAATTTTTTTCATTTCCTTTTCATAGTGTTTACGTTTCAAAATTTGATTGTTTTAATGGATTAATTTTAATTCATCTGGGAATCTTGAGAATTTAACGCCCTCCCTCATTTTTCTAAATTGCTTTTTTTTTTTTCCCTTGTTTTCTTGGGTTAATGTTAGGTTTGAAGCAATTCTGATAATTTAAGAATTGGGTAAAGTAAAGGAGGGAGGAATCAATTTACTCTTCCGATAACAGTTAGTACTGGGTTTTATTTTATTTTATTATGATAATTTAAGAATTGGCAAGAGAAACAATTTGTTATTTTTTATTCTTCCCATTCTATATGTGTGCGCGTGTGTGTATATCACAGTTAGTACTAAGTTTTATTTCATTTTATTTTATTTTTGACGGATCTCCAATTAATTAATGATCATTTGTTTCAGGGATATTAACACCGCAAGAAAATTCTTAGTTTTCATATCATATAAATCAATTTAATTGTTTTCTAATGTGGGAACAATAAATTAAGATTCAATAGTTGATGGTCATTAAGTTCAGAATTTAATTGTTTTTTAATGTGGGAACAACAATCAAGATTCAATAGTATCACCATGAGCATTTTACATCTACACCGGTGCCTTATATATAAGTATTAGGATTAGATTTAGCTTGTTGGATAAGATAAATTGCTCTGATAGTCTAAATTATTATAAAAGTGAGTATTTGGTCTTTTAATTTTTTTTTGTTGGATTAACTTTAACTTTTTATTTAGTTGTTGAAGAACCAATTTAATTGATAAATGTTAAAAAAAATCACATGATACGTATGTAACCTCTTTAATAAGGGTATTTTGGTAAAATAACTAATATTATTTTTAAGAAATTAAAATAAGAACAAAAAACCAATAAAGTTATTGGTTAAAATCAACAAAAAAATAGGAAAAAAAAAAAAACCAGAAAACTGAGGAACAGCTATAGAAGCTTCTCGGAGAAGTCGAGGGACAACCACAAAAGCTTCATGGAGAACTCCAGCAGCCAAAGGAGCTACCACCGACTTCTAAGCAGATCGGGCCATAACTCTCCTGACGGATTGTCTCACCGGCGAACACGATGATTTGGTCCCCATTTATAACTACCACCAATACGCTGATTCATTAGCTTATTTATTCGTCGTTGAACCACCCTTTTTTCTTCCTTTTTTTCGGTCTCATGAATATTGATCATCTCAGCCTCTATATTCTTTCGGAGGTCGCTTTTACATGGTTTCCTGGGTCTTGCTCATTTGTCCTTACTCTTTCCGTGTAAGTTGTAACCTTGACAATATAACCTAATTACAAACAATATGGCTGGACAATTGTACACATCAAGGAAATTACAAAAAACAACGAAGAAGATATATAAAAGCGAGTAACTAGGAACAAAGTATACATACATCAATGGAATAGAACCGACATTATTTTCACATTTTTATTGCACAAAATTGGTTTATCATACCATTTCTAAGCCAAATTAACATTAGAAAAGAAAAGCATGCTTCTCATATGATACTTGTGCCAATTTACATGTACTATAAGAAGAAATCAATTGGAAAACCAGCAATAAAGAGATATGAGACAACACAAGCACAAATGCATGCTAGAAATTTACCCAAAAAACCAACTCGATCAGACCAAAAAATTACAAACTCAGAGCGATCTATCACAAACAAACAGCAATCGAGAGGATATAAACAACTATGAAACGCATCAAATTTTATTGAGGATAAAAAAAAAGATTATTTCAGAAAAATCCTACCAGCGAATTTGTTGGCAGAGTGCAACCAGAGTGACGACGAAGAGTTGTTCCAAATCCCTAGTTTCAAGAAAAAAAAAAAAAAAAAGAGAAAGAAAAGAAAAAGAAATCACAAATTTTTGATTGAAGTCTTGTCGTCGTAACGATTTCAATTATAGGGAAATATTACGGGTTGCTCCGAAACTTAAATATGAAAGAGAAAATTTAGGAGATCAAATGACTTTCGCCCACTACAACAAATTTGAGATTATACGACCTTTATTTAACGACCGTTTCTCAAAAACCGTCGTGATAAGGAAAAAAAACGCGGCGAGTTACGCCCGCGAAGACGAAAACCGTCGTGGTAGTGGCGGGAGCTACTACGACGGTTTTTGTAAAAACCATCGTGGAAGGTGGAAAGCCTTCCACGACGGTTTTTGTAAAAACCGTCGTGGAAGGCCTTTCACGATGGTTTTTAGTAAAAATCGTCGTAAAATGTTGTACATGTTTGAAATTTTTAGTAGTTGTCAAAATTTAATCTTTCACGAAGGTTAAATTTGGGCGGAAAACTAAAATGTTCAAACCTCGGGGCCTTCCACGACGGTTTTTAGTAAAAACCATCGTG
>CAMOHE010042062.1:0-47761 GCA_946598075.1 Artocarpus hirsutus
GTGATTTATGAATCTTATTAGAGACTGAAATATATAGATTCATTTATGGATGTGGTTACATATTGTGCTTTAGTTTTAATTGTCCTTATGCACACCTTAGGATCAATGGTGTGTGGAGCTTACGTTAATTGAGTTTGGAGATTAAAGGATTGTTGAGAAGCTTGGAAGGTAGGAATTCTATTACTCATCTTTTGTGAGGTTTTCATGGAATTTAGATTGATTGTTTTACCACAAGATATATGTATCTATATTGAACTGCTATTATATGAGAATCATATATGGAACTATGACATGAACTTGCCTTGTATTGATTAGCGAGGAACATAATGAATTAACATATATTGTTATAAGTTGAAAAGCATGGTTAGGAAGATTGACTCTTTAAATGATGATTAAATATTGAGGAAATAGTGAAACGTGAAGAGGGTGATGGTTACGTCTTTGGGCACGAATACCCTAAAAGATAAAATAGGGGGAAGGTAATGATGCTTCCTTGGGTCGAAAGTCCTAGAACGCACTGTACAGGAATCGACTTGGTGAGGACTCGGGGCTTGATGCCCCCTCACCGGAATACCCTCGGAATGTTTGGAGGGTGGCCAAGCACGCCCATTTGAGTTGCGATAAGTTGAGTAATACTTTATGTAATGTCGATACCTAGAAATAATGATAAATGTGAATATTGTATATATGTATATGTATGAAATTTGGTAATGATTAACTATGGTATCTACGGAATATGATCATAATAAATCTCATAATCTAGTATATGATGAAAACTAACTAACCATGCAGATTTAATGTGGTAATGAATAAAACCTTAAGGTGAGTAATGGTTTTCCCTGCTGAGCATGTTGTCGCTCATTCCTTGTTATGTTCATTTTTTTCAGGACTCACTAAGTGTGAGGTGGCTACAAGAAAAATAGTTGGAAAAGCTATGTAGCTATATTACGTCGTGATTGCTTTGAATGCAAAGAATGATCTTCATGATAATGTAACCATCGATTGTTATTTTCTGTGACTGTATTAAGATTTGTTGAGGGTTGAAATGATGATGATGACAGTTGTATATTATTAAAATTTAAGGTGCTATATTAAACTGCGGTTTATTTATTTGTTTATGTTTTTATTTTAATTTGAGAGTTTTATTTAAGTCTCGGGCAAATTACTTTAATGATTTATATTTATTTTTTAATCTTCATTTTATTTAATACAAACTGTTAAACCCCACTTAGGGGCGTTACAAACACCAAATAAAACAAAAACAAAAAGAGAGAAAGGATAGAAAGCTAGGGGTGCCTCCAAAGAGTGCTTGATTTAAAGTCATCGACTTTACTTTTGAAGAAGTGCTCTTTAAAGAGTGGCTTTTGCCCATAGTAAGTGTCATAGAACACTACAAATAGGTCTTGTGATGCAATGCCTTCAAGGTTGGCATGATGGAGAAATGCTCAGCACGTAATCTCAAAAAAATTTGGCTTTGGAGGATAGTCTTGGTGGGAAACGTCGATAGTGGTGGTGGAGGAGGTGTTGACCAAAAGGGGTCTTCATAAATGTAATCTTCAATGGGCATGGTTAGCTCAACAATTTGGACAACCAGGACTTGTTTGTCTTATAATTTATCTTGAAGGCTAAAGTCTTGGGTCTCATCATCACTTAAAGATTCCTATTCAAGAATCTCTAAGTCTTCCTTACTTGATGCAAGCTCCTTATATGGTTCTACCTCAAACATGGTTGGCACACTATCTCGTTGCAACTTGGCAAATGAATTGGCCAATTGCCTAACTTGTTCTTATAAACCATGAAGTTGAGAAGATTAGGTAATTGAGAATTGGTTGGTGTTGCTCCTTAAAGGATTGATTGTTGTAGTCAATTGCGTCAACACCTCTTCAAATGTTGAAATTGTTCTTTAAGGTAAGACGTCAACTTACGGCTCCATCAAGTAAGAATTGCTCTCCCAATCATAGTTTCTCATTGAACAATTCATCTCCTCATAGTCATACTCTGCCATCTCTTCCAATAAGTGATAGGCTTTGTCGGTGGATAGGTGGTAGAAATAGGTGGTACCACTTCTTATTTCTACCCAACTTCGTGTCATGCCGCTCAAGCTATCAAGAAAGATTTTGAAGTTGAACCTCCTTAGAAAATCCATGATTTGAGAAGTTGAGGAGCAAGTTCATATATCACCACAAAGCGTCGTGAAAAGGCTCCGAATCTCTTTGAGCAAATCCCAAGAGTACTTGTCGATTAACCATCTTCAAGTACCTCACATAAATACTCAAAAACAAAAATTAATATCAAGAAAGTAAAAATAAAAGAAAGTAAAAATTTCTAAACTAAACAAAAAGATAAATAAATGAAAAAATACGCCAAAATTGAAACATTAACTAGCTCATTGAAGTTCTTAAACTGCATCAACTAGCTCATTGGCCAAATTAACTAGTAGCATTAAGTATAGAGAAACATTAATGAAATTGACATAGTAATTATATCAACAATCAACAAAATGATCCAAACATGATCTAATCCAAACAAAGTATGCCCTAGAATAGGAAATTTAAACAAACATAGATGAATCATAGATGAATCCATAACTAACTTTTTCATGAAATCTATACACGAAAACACGTTTAACACACAATTACAAATATAAAATTCAATCAAGATTAGGGTAGAAAGAGAAGGGAAGAAGAAACTCATTATGAAGATGCACTTCAAGCCTTGAATCCTCTAAGAATTCACCAAAATCTTTCAAGAATCCTCAACTCCAAGTTATTTCTTTCTCTAGAATTTCAGCTCACTCATGGGTTTCCTCCTAATTCCTCCACACCTTGCAAAATTAGGGCTCTAGGGTTTTTGATATGTTAAGGCTAATTCAACATCAAATTTAATACTCTATTTGATGTCATATCTAAATTCAAAACTCAACTAGATTTTGAAGAAAGATGGGGCAAAATAGTTGAGGATTACAACCTTAAAAATAATGAGTGGCTAAATTCTTTGTATCCAGATCAACTTCTTTGAATCCCAACTTCTTTTAAGGTCGCTTTTGGGTAGAAATGTTATGTCAACTCAAAATCTAGTTTAAAATAGTTTGTGTAGCAAAATTATAATGCTTGAGAAAAAAGGTGGAAAAAGAAAACTTAGCAACTTTTCCTTCTTTCAATTTAAGACTTCCAAAGATTACAAATTTTCCTATCGAGAAAAAATTTCAAGAATATTATAATATTGAGATATTCAAAAATTTTCAAGATGAATTGCGAGGATTCTTTTACTGCAATGTTAGTTTTGTTTAGGTTGAATGATCAACTTCAATATTTCAAATGAGGGAAAATGTAAGGGTAAAAGTTTGCAATTCTAGGAGGTTGAAGTTTTTTTGAAGTTCTTTATAATGAAGTTGATTGTGATGTTCATTGCATTTGTTGCCTATTTGAATCTAAAGGAATTTTATGTAGACGTTTGGTTGCTCTCCTCCTCCCTAATTTTTCCTCTTTCCCTTCTCTCTCTTCATTTCTCTCCCCAGTCCTCCATCAATTGAATGCAAAGGCATATTGATTAGACTTGCTAATATTGACTAGGATTGATTCTAATTCACATTTCCTTATTTTGATGATGAAAATGTTGTCTGATTTTAGATATTATTTTGATTTATTTAGTTTCCTTTTTTGGTTTTGTAATTAGCCTATATATTGGCTGTACTACCATTAGTAATTCATATTATAATTGGTTGTGTATGCGATTCTAAATATCTCAAAGTTATCCATATACAACTGATGCACTTGTTTTTCGATTAGTCTGCCTTTTTTTGTTATATTTTTTGTTCTCGTTTTCCAAGTTCTAATGCTATATGACTTTCTTTTTCTTCTTGAAGTTGTTCTTTTAGAAGTTTTTTCTCTACATAAATTGCATCTTATCAGATATGTTGCTTTGTGAATCCTTCTGCTTCAAATCTAAATTGTAATATAAACTACGTAATGAAGAAATTTATTCTAAACTACATGACAAATAAGGGAATATGAGGGGAAAAACAAACGCACTATAAGATTTTTAAAACACATGAATTTGGGATGATTTGGCTATAAAACATGTGAAAGTGGTAATAGAAATGTTACAAATTTAAGGAGTTGGAAAAACCTTATTGAGAAATTCATTAAGGAAACAACTAGGAAGCATGATCCAAAGCAACTAAAGAGTCACTAAGATAGTGTCAAAAAGAAATGAGAATTATGAGATTCATTAGTAAAAGAAGAGACATGACTTGTTGGGATATACAAAAGCAAACTATAAATGCTCTAAAAGGGACGGAAGAAAAAAAAAATCTTGAACAACAAAATCATATAAAAAGCTTGATGAACTTTGTAAAGTCGTTTAGAGTAGGAACTCATATCCCCCTGTAGTAGTGGTCAAGAAGTTTTATTAAGTTAACCACCCTTCTACCACGTGAACTAAGGACTCCTGTTTTCAAGTTGAGTGTTAGCTTGTTTGCAAACAATAGGGAGAATTTTGTAGCTTTAAGGTAACTTGATGGCCGAAGCATCAACAATCTCATTTACAAAAAATAGTGAAACCTTTTTTTAATTAAGTTGAATTACAGGACCCTATCAACTCCTATACGAGGCTATTACGGTGTTAAGAATTTTCATATATTGAAATTGAAGTGCAGTTTCTTAAATTACATAAAACTACATTATTGTTATTGTTGTTGTTGTTGCTGCTGTTGTTGTTGTTAAGTCATGTTTGAAAATAGATAACAAATGTTTTTACTTTTATAATTATCCATCTCATTTCTTGTTTATTCATGAGCTTTATTCTTGAATTTTTAATGATTTTGAATTTATTTATATTTTCTGTTTATTTCAATTTAAATTAGTTTTTTTATGGCCATGTATAAATTTATAAGTTATTTAATTGAAAAGTTTAAATTTTTTCATGGGTGATTTATCCATTAAAAAGAACAAAGTGAGTGATAACAATTATTTTACATTATCGACAGAAATTTTTTTTTAATATATATATTAAGCACTTTATTCGAATACAACATCAAAACAACAGTTATCAAAGTGTAGTATCATAATAGGGAAAAAATGCAATGCATGGATTTCATTTTGATTTAACGTAGGTATTTTAGAAAATTGTAGACTAATATCATAATTGATAATTTCATACATAAATTTAAGACAATAAATTTGCAACTAGTAATCAAGCTTTATTCATGTAAAATTTTAACTCAAAATCTAATATAAAAGTATATTGCAGTAAATACAATATGAACTTACCTGGATATTCAAAGAAGATGAAGCTGATCAATATAAAAGTCAAGAAATTAAATGGCTTGTAACTTGTAGTCATTTTATGTCAGCTCTAGCAGGTATGGATGGGAGACATAAAAATTTCAATAATTTATACCTTACTCCTCACTCGCAACATGTAATATGAAGGAGAGACAAGGATTGTTTTGGTTAGAACATTCATAAAGTAACCAATCAATAATGTGACGGAATGTCTACAAACAATAAAGATTAGATAAGTTTACAGTTAATTACATAATTATGCCTCCTAATTTTAACTGTTTCTTAATTTGTCGTTCTGTTTTTAGAAATTGCTAAGGTATCATTTGAATTTTAAAACTTATATCAATTTTATTCATATGAATAGAAAAAGTTGGACAAAATAACATTACTAACCTTAAACAGTTATGAAAATTATTATATAAATTTGATGACATAAAAAATCCTAAAATAGGATATCGATTTTTTTTTTTTTAAAAAAAGATCTTAAGTTCTATGTCTTTTAAAATGTTAAAATATTTTTATTTCTCAGGAAGAAAAATATATTTCATATTAAAGTCACTCTAACTAAAAGTATCATTATCTTATCTTCATTTTTTAATCCAAAAAATCTGCAGATGATACAATTGAAACAATTTTTCCAAATTCAAATGTTGATTTTGTGGTTTCTAAACATAAAAGAATAAATGAAGAAACAATTAAATTTAGAAGGTATAATTATATAATTAACCCAATAAATTTATATGTAAAAGTTCTCTATGCAAATCAAGAACAAACTAAACTTCAATAAATTCTTAAATGGAAATATTTATTTATATATTTGAGCTTGAAATCTTTTTTTTTTTTCAATTTCTTATAAGTGATTTGGTGATCTTTAGTTCTTTATTTGGCTTCTTTGTCTATCTCGTTCCGGATCTATACTTTTTTCAGCTTGACATTTGCGTGTAATTGGAGCTAATATTGACTGGAGCAAGGGCTAAATTTACCATTGGTATATCAATTTTAGTATTACATTTGATTTTAGTATTACATTTAAGATGCTCTTAAAGTGCAAATTAGCAAAATTAGAAGTTTAAGGAACAAATTACAAATGTGCAATAAGTTCAGGCATCAACGATCCAATAAAGCTTGAATCTTATATTACATGTCAGCACATAATTTTTTTTACCTTTTTTATAAAAGTGTTTTTGTTATAATAAACTGTAATGGTACAAGTTAGTTTATTGTCTAAGGTAGAGATACTCGAACATACCTAATAGTGAATATATATTAGGCTATATCTAAAGTACAATTAATTTATTAATAATGTCTTTTAACTAAAAGCATTTATTAAGTCTGGTAATTATTTATATGTCGATCTTATCTTAAAGTGGATACATAACTCTATCTTTATAACTTGTGTCTTTTAATATGCTAAAGCAATAATTCTAATGATTGTCATATTGGCATGTTGGAGGTAAGAGTTATATACGAGATTAAGATTTAATATAAAATCCATAGCTTTTCAAGAAAAGTTAATGTTATCATTTTAAAGATATTATTCAGGACTCAAAAAATCAAAAAGACCAAGTCATCTCGTTATACGAGAACATAACGCTATTCAACTTGTATGTTATAAATAGGATTTTCTTAAAAATAAAATAATAAAGCTTTTGGCAAAAAATAATCAGGATTGTAAAACTACTTATCATTAAGTTGCTTACAATAACCTACGGGGGCATAAATATAATAAGAATCATGGAAGAGCTAATCAAAATTTCGAAATATGGTGTATAATTAAGAGTTTAGCTTTAGAATTATTGTGAAGTACTACTGGAGTTGATAATTAATCTTGAATTTATTTATATTAATTTTTATGTTATTATTAGAGAATGATTGATAGACATTTATATAGGTAGTAGAAAAATTAAATTTCCATTTATGAAACTAAATTCAACATTGGCCAAACTCAAATAATTCATTAAGTTGTGAAGGCAATACGAACGTCTGTAAAAGGTCAACATATCTTGCTTAAAGGTCTTTGAAGACCATTAATGTTATTAATAACTCAACATTTATGTTTTGACTCTAGAAATTCAAATAAAACAATCTAGAAAAAAAATAATCTGTAAAAGATAAGTTAGTGAATATTATTAATAATTTTGATGACAAAGTTTTGATGAGAATACAAATGGAAATTAAACATTCACAAATATATATTTTAATAATTGCATTTATATGCTCTAATTTGTCAATGTAATATATGCTCTCTTTTTTCCTGATATAGTGTGTGTGTGTATATATATATATATATATTAATAATTAAGTCATTATAACAATTGTATAATGATTTGGCTTTTTTAATTCTAAACTTATTAGTAATTATAGTCATTATTAAATTATATTATATATGAAGATTGTTTAATGACGTCATTATATAAACAGAAAATCATTAACATATAAACATTTATATGGAATAATGTAATCTTATAATGACTAGTGAAACCATATAAAAAGCAAAGCATATAAGTGTCATTGAAAAATATACCTTCCGAACATCTTGAAAAAATTACGAATAACAACTATATTATACAGACATATAACATCAAGTGGCAGAGAATTTTTTTCAAAATTAAAGGAGGAGTTGAGAATTTATAAAATCAAAAGGGAATATCAAGAGAGAAGGCAAAAAATGTTTATACAATTCAAAATCTATATAATCAATACATAAATCACCGTATACAAAATGGAAACCAACTAGAATTATATACATATTACTTGCCATTAGCAAATTAATATAGAACTACAAAAATGGCCTACCTAAAATTTTTTCATCACATAATAATTGAGATTTGCAAATAATAAGTAGGGGTAGATTTGGCATGGAGAAAAAGATTTAATTAATGATCTGGCAACTACTGACAGTTATTTAGGATTAGACCATCTAATTCATTGGAGTACCTAGATCCTCTAAAAGGTGTAATTATTACTAGAATGATAAGTTTGGCCATTGGGCTTGATGGGATGATGACCACAGTCCAAACAGGACTCGGCATGGTGTTGGCTGGCATAGGCTAGTGGCCACCCATGACCAGATATTTTTGAGCAAATTAATTATTTAATTGATTCTACAAAATAATAAATCGAATACTAAATTGTGATACTTATCACTATAAATGCCACTCCAATTTGGATTGAGGTTGAAATAGTTGATTATTTGATTTCAGGATTTAAATAATTAATTTAAATCCTAGGAGGATTTAATTGGATATTTAAATCAATACATTTTATTTAAATAATTACTGAAGTGGAATTATTTGATTAAATATTTTGATTTAGACTTATTTAGAAGGAAGCAGAAGTTTGTATAGACTTTTACCATAGTTTCTGGATTTTTCACGCTATTTGGGGCCGAGGCAACTAAATTTTATATAAGTAAATAGGAAAAATTTTAAATCTTCTAATTGGGCTAGGACTCCAACCTGTTCCATAAACAGGCTTATAGACCTCTCATTTTTTCCCAAACTACCTCTAAGTGTGAACTTCAAAGAAAGGACTAATCACTCCTCTTTAGTAATTAACTTTTTTATAGCAAGTTAGTGGTTGAAAATAGATATCAAGTTAATGGACGAAATAGTTGAGTAGTGACTACACACATGTACAACAATAAAGGGGAAAAATAGTATAAAAAGATTAGTTGGTTAAGACTCTTCTTATATTGTTATATCATAAGTACTGGTCTAATTAATAGTAAGTACAAATTATTATATTTAATCTACAGTTTATAGCAAAGTGATTTAGTTTCTTGAGAGTAAAATAAAAATGTTTAATACTTCCACAGCCACTAGACCTATTTTTCCAACAATAAACAACTTTAATAAAGGGATTTTGTGGCGTAAAGAATTCAACAAAATAATTTGACACAAATTTTCTAATTTCCTCAAAATTTTCAAAGTGACCATTAACATCTTCTAGTGGTGAAAGCATTTATTATTCCTGTTTAATCATATGTGAACTAGAGTGGATCAAAGGCAAATTTACGCCCATTCGTCCAATTGCGTCCCTATCAACAAGGGGCCTATAGTTTGATCTATGAATACATAGGTGTGGAATGGAGCTTGAAAATTACACTCTGAATCTTGAACAACCAAAAGCTCATGACCAACCAGGCACATAAGTGGATGAAAACCAGCGGGGTCACATGCACTAATGAATGTCCTAGTGCCGAGTGGGGGCACGTGGCCCCACAAAAGTTTATTTTCTCTTCTTTCTTGTCGCTTTCTTTGCTTCTTCATTTTCCAATATTTTTATATCACGGGCTTGTAGTTCCCCGAAAATTTGAGAGTTTATGAACTTAGTTAAGAGACTAGTTTCAATTTTAGGATGTTTGATTACAACTAAAATTATTGAACTAAAATTTGTAGTATATGAGAGGCTTATATTGTAGTTCTTTTTTTTAATCATTGTAGCATGTGAGATCTTTATACTATAGCAACAAAAAATTTTAGTTAAAACTGATTTTGTCAAAACACTTTTTTTAGGTTCATTTAGTACGTGGATCTAAAATAATAGGGTTTAAACTTTGTGATTTGAGCTGATAGTTTTAAACAATGGTTTTGAACTAGTGTTTGTAGCGTAAAGATTCAAAATAAGAATAAAACATGATATAAGAGAATTGGTGTTTGAAAAACTATAATTTATAATGGAAAATAGAATGCGATTAGTTTTTATTGTAGAGAATCATTCAAAACGGTTAGAATTTAAAAGGATAGTTTAACACATGTAAACCATACTCGTTGTTTTGAATAATATGTTTATCATGCATACCAAATGCCTATTGAAACTAGCCCATCGGTTTAAAACAGCCAAAACCTATGTACCAAATACCTTGTCTCAAATAAAGAATGGTTCTCATTGATTATTTTAACAATTGGAATTTGGTGAAAGCTTCTAGTCAACCCCATTAGAAGCCATGAGCTTTCTAGTATAGATGGGGCATCCGAATGAGATTTATGTGGATAATGAAGGAAAAAGTGTTAGAATAGATGCCTTTAAAGCATGCAATATTTTGAAATAGCGTATTTATAAATGAATAAAGTGAATATTTCATTATATTTGTATGCATATATTTTGAATACTTTATGAACGTCATTAAAATTTTGTAAATATTTATATGACTTTAAATATTGTGTATATGTTATATACAAGATAATGATATTTAAGGATAATAATTAAAATAATCAGTAATATATAATTAATTATTCAATTAAAATATAGAATATTTAATCGAGTGCTACCAATGCATGTTATTATAATTGAGAATAGAATAGTCTTATTTGAACTATTAATATAATGCGTCGTTAAATCAATGCATTGTAAATACTGAGATTATGTATGACCAGAATATGATGTAATATGAACGGCTAGATAATTTTTATTAGAATAAAGCAAGTTCTAAGAGTAAAATAAAGAACTATTATATCCGAAGTTGTACGTTAGGCTTCTGCTGCCTTTTATATAAAAAATAAATAAATAAATAAATAAATAAACATCTGAAACATATGACTTGCAGCCTTTAAAAACCCGAAAATGCCCTAAAAATAAACCTTATTTCACCTTCTCCACCACTCTTTTCCTTCTCTCTAGAGCTGAGCACGAAGCCAACGAACTCAAGCATGGCCAAACATCCTTGTTTGCGACGTATCCGCCCAATATTCGTCAATCAGATTCGCAATCTATGTCACTCCATTCCAACCTTCATCGCCACTTTTCTATCTTCTCCGTCACTCCAACCAACGTTGTAGATCTCCATACCCACACAATGATGAGCTCATCCTCGTCTCTAATTTCTTTATGTTCGCTGTAGTGCTAATGTATGGGATCTCTTTCTCCCCATCATCCATGCTTGCTAAGAAGTAATGTTGAAGGTGGAGTCCTTGTTTTCCAATTCAAGCTTTCTCTCTGTTTCTTATTTGTTTTATATTGCTTGCCTTCTAAAACCAAGAGAGAGAATAAATTTTTGTATTAATATTTATTTCTATGTAACGCTCCAAAAATTAATTAAGTGATATTAACGTGTAAAATAGTTGATTAGTGTGCCATAATAAATGTTTTAAACTTAATGTGATCATCTTGTCGAGTTCTAAATTAGTGTTATTTTTTATTATTTTAATGATATTTAATTACCTTTAATTATTTTAATTGTTATTTTAAAATTTAAAACAAAATAATTTGTCAAATTACTAATAAGTCCCACGAAAGGAAAACTATGTGCGGGATATAGTTTTCCTTCCTCAGACTACTTTCCCTTCCTCTCTATTTATTTTTCTCCTCTCCCTCTTTCCCTCACTCACTCTCTCATCTCTCTCCCCTCTCACTTTTAGCTCTCACTCTCTCTCTCTGTGTGCACGTTCCTCTCTTTCTTCCCTCCCACTTTTTAATTCAAAATTCGAGCTCAAGCTTTGCTTCTTAGCTAGATTGGAAGCTTAGGAACGCGCGATTTGGCAACCACAAACACGATTTAAAGTTTCGATTTGATGTTAGTTTCAAATTTCAAAACTTTTCTAAATTTTTTTCTAATTTCTTAGCATTTTGAAATTTAAGCTTTTCTAAGCTTAGAAAACCCCCAATCTAGGTTAGAAGAACTTAAAACAACTAGAATCTAAGCTTTTGTTTGATCGAAAATGGATTTAAATTAAGATTTTTTATTTTTCTCTATTTTCAGGATTTTTCAAAATCACTATGTAAATCTTGTTTAAATTGGCTCAAAAGTGTTCTATAATGTTTTTCTATCATCTATAGATGTTTTCTATGCCTGAGAATTAGGAAAAAACAAGTTGAAATGAAAATTTGGGCTCGAGAGGCCACGAACCTATGCCTGAAAAATTCTCAAATTTTCCTGTTCGGTAGGCCAGATTCATGGGTTCAATAGGCCGGATTCATACGTCCGGCAAGCCGAAACTGAAAAAGTTTGGCCGACCGGACTTGGTTTTCCGGCAGGCTGAGCTGCACTGTTTGGCTGGCCAAACCAAGGTGACCAGCAGGCTGATTGGGCATGTGGAATTTTGTAATTTTTCACCCGTTTTTATTGTTTTGAACCCCGATTGAGATTTTAACCTTATAAAATGATTTTATAAATACAAATGACACACTACAATACCATGAGATAGTTTAGCAACGTAGGATATCTTAAGATAGATACTGATAGATTTAGTTATTGCACATTTAAGGTTGTTCGTGGATCCACGGAGCTAACGTATAACGGATCGAAAACTCGGTGTGGGACACCGACGCGAGTATTGAGGTAAGACTTCTACCTCTTTCTTTGGTAACTTAGTTTGTAAATGATTTTGGCCTTAAAAAGGAATTTTTATCAAATGTTTTCAATGATGATTTAAAAGGGGCTTTCACTGACTGTTTTTATTAACAGTAGATCATGTGATTTTTATAATAAACCTCATAATGAATGTAAATGAAAATATTTGGTAAAAATGAGATTTAACAATTATAAAAAGGTATATATGGGCATGATGCCATATCAGAGATCGGGTCGTATAGCGTAAGACCTTGGGGGCAGGTCCTAAAACCCAGCTGGGCCATTACGGTGGTAATATATATATGGTTTGCCCAAGAAAAGAAAATGATATTCTTTCTAGATGACCAATAAATGATTTTGGTAGGAATTATTTTATTGAATTTTATTTATTCATTTATTCAAGTTTATTTTATAAATAATTTCTTGAATAATGAAGTTTTTCTTAAAGATTAAATGTTTCTAAAATATAGTCCTACTGAGCCTTTCGCTTTTATTTTTTTGTTTTTGAAATCTTCCCCCCCTCTAGGTGGATTTTAGCTTAGGATTAGTGAAGAGTCCGCAGATCTAACCTACGACCAGTAGAAGACTCGGGTAGGTTGTTGTTTAGATAATTCAAGTCATGTATAAATTTAACTTTCTCTTTTAATTTGGACGTGGTTGTAATTTAATATTATCGGTACTATGTGTGTGCACAATATGTGGGTCAGTGGAACCTATTCTTGTTTCTTCTTATTTCTTTATTATTTTCTTATTGTTTACTTTGTTATTCTTATTTGTTTAATTAATTAAATGTTTGATTTAAAAAGGTTTTAAATTATCATATTTTTCATAATTAATTAATTCTTTTAATCTGAGTTTAATCAAAATTTTTACTTAATTAACTTAATTAAACCGCCACGTCACTACCTGTACTCTAGAGCATGACAGAATGGTATCAGAGCTCAAGGTTATGAACCAGGGGAATTGTGCACACATAGGTACGACAATAAAATACTACTGACAGTCCAAATTTTGTTTTCAAAAATGAGATAATGGCACCTAGACGTCGTTCAACAGCTGACATTGAGTTTGGAAATGATGAGGGCATGATGAGGGCCATGTTTGCTACATTTCGACAGATGGCAGTAAGGGCAAGACCGGAGGATTCTGAGACAAGACGTCAGCATGCATACTTTAAGGAATTCTAGCTTGCATCTATACCGACCTTCGATGAGAATGGGACCCACAGGTGGCTAATTATTGGATAGATTCAATCGTGAAACACTTGGATACTCTTAGAGTGCCAATGGAAGTATCGTGTGTAATATGCAGCATATAAGTTTGAAAAGGATGCTAATACTTGGTGGAAGTAGGCTAAATGCTTGAAAAATAATGGTAACATCAATTGGGATAGGTTCAAAGAGTTGTTCTACGACCGATACTTCCTGCAAGGATATAGAGACCAGAAGGTGGCCGAATTCTACAGGTTACAGCAAGGTGACATATTTGTTCAAGAATATGAGGCACGATTTAAATAGTTGACCAGGTTTGCTCCATCTATAGTGGCATCAGAACGTGAGAAGTGTATCAAATTCCAAGACAGACTTAAGGCTTCTATTCGATGACAGGTGGTTGCCCTGCGACTCAGGAATTTCAGAGAGCTTGTGTCAGCAGTTATATCTGTGGAAAATGACTATCGCAATACTATAAGGATCAAGCAAGGACATCTGGAGGACCATAAAGGAGCGGTAGGAAGAGCACCAGTAGTCGACCCACTCTGGGAAAGAACAAACAGGGTAACGTGAATAGAGGTAGCAGCAGTTCATTTAGCAGCAAGCGCAGCAACGCCTATAGTTTTCACTGTCACTATTGCCAGCAACCGGGACATATCAAGAGAAATTGTATGATCAAGAGTGCTCGCCTAGGACTTCAAACTGGAGAAGGAGCCAATCGTCAGCCTCAGCCTCAGACCTTACCTCTGCCTCAACAGTTCCCTCAGCTCTAGTTCCATCAATTCTCTCCCCAACAACTGCCCTGCCCAGCACAAGGACATTAGCCGTAGAACTTCCAACGCAATACCCCTTAGTATCGAACGCCGAGTATAGCCAGTGTGCAGTCACCATCGTCGCAAGAATATCGACCAACTAACCGAGGACCTAGTAATGTCGATAGAGGAAAAGGGAAAGCTCTAGTGTAGGTTCACACCATGACATTTAGGAGTTTGAATGCCCAAACTAGTAATGTGGTTGTTGATGGTACAATTCTGGTTTCTCAGTCCTTAGCACACGTATTATTTGACACTAGTGCCACACATTCTCTCATTTCAAGTTCTTTTGTACATGCCTTAGGATTAGAGATAGAAAAGTTTGGTAGACCCCTAATTATAGCTTCACCCTTGGGGTGGGTGTGTGTGATTGTATTTGTAAAGCTTGCAAAATAAAGATTGGGGATGAGATTTTGAAGAGTGATTTAATTGTAATCCCTATGAGCTCATATGATGTAATCTTAGGGATAGACTGGTTGTCCAGATACAGTGCCGTTGTAGATTGTTAGCTTAAGAAAGTGTCTGATAGGGGATGACGATCACTTACTAGGATGGTGATGATCAGCTAATGAGTGAGCGTCTCGTAAAGACATGTCTCGGAGGACAGAAGAACCTAGCTTGTTACGCCTTCCTCATGAACCTAGAAGGAGAGCCTAGTATCTCGAGAAGAAATGTAGCAATCCCAGTGGTGGATGAGTTTGGAAATGTCTTACTTGACGAGTTGTCAAGATTACCACTACATCATCGAGAGATCAAGTTTAGCATCGAGTTACTTCCAGGAACAACTCTGATCTCTGTAGCACCTTACTGGATGGCATCGGCAGAGATGAAAGAATTAAGAAAGCAACTTTAGGAGCTTGCTGATAAAGAATACATCCAAAATAGTATATCATCGTGGGGAGCACTGATTTTGCTCGCCAAGAAGCATGATGGGACCCTTAGGTTATGTATAGATTATCGATAGTTGAATCGAGTCACGGTGAAGAACAAGTATCCTCTGCCCAGGAACGATGAATTATTTGATCAGTTGGGAGGTTTGCGGTATTTTTCAAAGATAAACTTGTGTTCAGGATACCATCAACTCAGGATTAAACAAAAAGACATCCCAAAAATAGCTTTTAGGACCCAGTATGGATACTTTGAGTTTCTGGTGATGCTGCTTGGATTGACAAATGCTTCGGCAGCCTTCATGGACTTAATGAACAAGATATTCAGGCCTTATTTGGATCAATTCATGACCGTGTTCATCGACGATATCCTGGTTTATTCTAAGACTTAGGAGGAGTATGAACAGCATCTCAGAATTATATTTTAGATTCTACGGAGCACCAGTTGTACGCCAAGAAAGAGAAGTGTGAATTCGGGTTGAAAAAAATTAGATTTTTGGGTCATGTCATCTCTGAGCATGGTATCTCAGTGGATCCGTCTAAGGTAGAAGCCATAATGGAATGGGAACGACTGAGGAATATGGCAGAAATCTATAGCTTTTTGGGACTTGCAGGGTGCTATAGGAAATTTGTAAAGGATTTCTCAAAGATAACAGGACCGTTGACAAGATTGATCAGGAAGAATGTCAGGTTTAAGTGGGATGAAGAATATGAGTTTGCTTTTCAAGAGTTGAAGAAACAGTTGACCTTAGCTCTAGTATTGATTATCCCTAACAGTGACGAGCTGTACGAAGTTTATACAGATACTTCAGGACGTGGACTTGAGTGTGTGTTAATGCAACATGGACGCATGGTAGTGTATGGATTGAGATAGCTACGACCTCATGAGCGAAATTATCCTACTCACAACTTGGAGCTCGCAGTGGTGATTCACGCACTGAAAATCTGGTGATGTTCTTTGTATGAGGCGACATTTCAAGTTTTCTCTAACCATAAGAGTTTGAAGTACCTAGTCACTCAAAGGGATTTGAACTTGAGATAGTGAAGGTGGGTAGAATACATGGAGGATTATGACTTCACGCTACAGTACCATCCTGGGAAAGCTAACGTAGTCGCGGATGAACTTAGCAAGAAGTCTTCAGGGATTCTTGCTTATTTGGCTCTTAAAGATTGGAAAAGAGATGCAACAATGAGTGAGTACGAGCTACGGTATTACGAAGACTACGATCGAGTTTTGATGTATCATATGGAGATGACCCCAACTCTCGTTCAAATGGTAAAGCAAAATCAATGGCGAGACCAACACCTTTAGGGAATCTAGACACGGACTCAAAAAGGAGAGCAATTTAAAGAATGGAAGATATGTGCCGATGGATCATTGTACTTCTGGGAGAGTCTAGCAGTTTCAGCAATCGCAAAAGTGACAAAGGCCATAATGGACAAAGCTCATAAATCTCAATTCGCCATTCATTCAGGAAGCACAAAAATGTTTCGTGATCTAAAGAGGCAATATTGGTGGAGAGGTATGAAGAAAAATGTCCAAGAATGCATGGCCAAATGTGTGACTTATCTTCAGGTAAAGGCCGAGCATCAGAAGCCAGCATGTCAGCTTCAACCACTTCCTAGTCCAGGGTAGAAATGGGAGCATGTAACGATGGATTTTCTCACCGGATTACCGAGAACGGAGTAAAGGCACGATGCGATTTGGGTCATGATTGACAGGTTAACAAAATCGACGCATTTCATCCTGTTCAGGTCGACATGTTCAAGAAAGGTTCTTGGAGAATTGTACCTGTAGAACATAGTAAGATTGCATGGAGTTCTTTTGTCCATTACATCCAATAAAGACACCAACTTTAATGCCAAGTATTGGAGGAGCTTTCAGGAGGCTTTGGGAATAGATTTGAATTTCAGTACGGCATTTCATCCTCAGATTAACGAATAATTTGAGTGGGTTATTCAGATTCTCAAGGACATGTTACGTGCATGTGCCTTGGACTTCAGTGGGAGCTGGAAGAATTATTTGCATCTGGCAGAGTTTGCGTACAATAACAACTATTAATCGAGCATTGGTATGATACCATTTAAAGCAGTGTATGGATGACTGTGTCGGTCACTAGTGTGTTGGGCTAAACTGGAAGAAAGGATTATTCTTAGACTAGATGAGATTCGTGAGAGTAATGAGAAAGTCGCCGTAAGCTGAGATCGATTGAAGGCAGCTCAGAGTAGACAGAAGAGTTATATAGATAGAAGATGTCGACCCTTGGAATTTGAGGTAGGATACTTTGTTCTCTTGAAGGTATGGCCTCGCAAAGGCATCACGCGATTCGAAGAAAGTGGTAAGCTTGCACTAAGGTATGTCGAACCGTTTGAGATTACTCAGTGTGTCGGTGTGGTTGCTTATCGACTTGACCTTCCTTCTGAACTTTTTCTTATTCACGATGTATTCCATGTGTCGATGCTTTGGAAGTGTTCGCCCGAGTAAAACAAGATCATCTCATTCTAGGACATATAGATCCAGGAAGACACGACGTACGAGGAAGTGCCAGTTCAGATCATCAACCGAAAAGTAATTAATTTACGACGTCGCGATATGCCGCTAGTAAAAGTTGTGTGGCAGCATCATGGGGTTGATGAAGCCACTTGAGAATTAGAAATCGAGTATGTGGGAGTTGTATCTGCCTTTGTTTTGTTTTTGAACCAAGTTGTAAATTTTGAGGGTGAAATTTGTTTTAGGGGTGGAGAGTTGTAACGCCACGAAAAATAATTTAGTGATATTAACGTGTAAAATGGTGGATTAGTATGTCATAATAAATGTTTTAAACTTAATTTGATCATTTTGTGGAGTTTCTAAATTAGTGTTATTTTTTATTATTTTAATAATATTTAATTACTCTTAATTATTTTTAATTGTTATTTTAAAATTTGAAACAAAACAATTTTTCAAATGACCAATAAGTCCCATGAGAAAAAACCATATGCGGGACATGGCTTTCCTTCCTCAAACTACTCTCCCTTCCTCTCTATTTATTTTCCTCTTCTCCCTCTTCCCTTCACTTACTCTCTCGTCTTTCTCCCCTCTCACTCTCAGCTCTTACTCTCTCTCTCTCTACCTGTTCCTCTCTTTCTTCCCTCTCACTTTTTAATTCAAAATTTGAGCTCAAGCTTTGCTTCTCAGCTAGATTGGAAGCTTGGGAACGCAATTTAGCAACTACAAACTCGATTTAAAGCTTCGATCTTAGGTTAGTTTCAAATTTCAAAACTTTTCTAAATTTTTTTCTAATTTCTTAGTATTTTGAAATTTAAACTTTTCTAAGCTTAGAAAACCCCCAATCTAGGTTAGAAAAACTTAAAACAAATAGAATCTAAGCTTTGTTTGATCGCAAACAGATTTAAATAAAGATTTTTTATTTTTCTCTATTTTTTGGATTTTTCAAAATCAATATGCAAATCTTGTTTAAATTGGTTCAAAAGTGTTTTATAATGTTTTTCTATCATCTATAGATGTTTTCTATGCCTGAGAACTAGGAAAAACAGATTGAAATGAAGATTTGGGCTTGGAAGGTCGAGAACCTATGCCTGAAAAATTCTAGAATTTTCCAGTTCGGTAGGCCGGATTCATGGGTTCAGCAGGCTGAAACTAAAAAAGTTTAGCCGACCGGACCTAGTTTTTCGGTAGGCCAAAGTGCATAGTTCGGCCGACCGAACCAGGGTGACCGGCAAGCCGACTGAGCATGGTGGAATTTTGTTATTTTTAACCCGTTTTTATTGTTTTGAACCCCGATTGAAATTTCAACTTTATAAAATGATTTTATAAATACAAATGGCATACTACAACACCATGAAATAGTTTAGCAACATAGGATATCTTAAGTTAGATACTGATAGACTTAGTTATTGTACATTTAAGGTTGTTCGTGGATCCGCGGAGCTAATGTATAGCGGACCGAGAACTCGGTATGGGACACCGACGTAAGTATTGAGGTAGGACTTATACCCCTTTCTTTGGTAACCTAGTTTTTAAATGATTTTGGCCTTAAAAAGGAATTTTTATCAAATGTTTTCAATGATGATTTAAAAAAGGTTTTCACTGACTATTTTTATTAACAATAGATCGATGTGATTTTTAGCATAAACCTCATAATGATTGTAAATGAAAATACTTAGTAAAAATGAGATTTTAACAATTATAAAAAGTTATATATGGGCATGATGCCATATTAGAGATCGGGTCGTGTAGCGTGAGACCTTGGGGGCAGGTCTTAAAACCCAGCTGAGCCACTACGGTGGTGATATATATATGGTTTGCCCAAGAAAAGAAAATGATATTCCTTCTGGACGACCAATAAACAATTTTGGTAAGAATAATTTTATTGAATTTTATTTATTCATTTATTAAAGATTATTTTCTAAATAATTTCTCGAATAATGAAGTTTTTCTTAAAAATTAAATGTTTCTAAAATATAGTCCTACTGAGCCTTCACTTATATTTTTTTGTTTTTGTTTTTGTTTTTGAAAATATAGTCCTACGACCAGTAGAAGACTCGGGTAGGTTGTTGTATAGATAATTCAAGTCATGTATAACTTTGACTTTCTCTTTTAATTTGGACTTGATTGTAATTTAATATTGTCGGTACTATATGTGTACACAATATGTGGGTCAGTGGGACCCATTCTCATTTCTTCTTATTTCCTTATTATTTTCTTATTGTTTACTTTGTTATTCTTATTTGTTTAATTAATATAAATGCTTGATATAAAAAGGTTTTAAATTATCATATTTTTCATAATTAATTAATTCTTTTAACCTGAGTTTAATCAAAATTTTTACTTAATTAACTTAATTACACCGCCACGTCACCTCCCATACTCTAGGGCGTGACATTCTATTATTTTTTCTAATTAATCAGATAACCATATGAAATTATCTTAATCCCATGTTAATAGCAGATTCCTATTTATAGAATTATATTTTTTTATTTACTTGGTATTTATTTAAGAATCTAATTATGTCCTTTGTATTTTGGAGGAATAATGAAATAAGTAGTCAATAATGTTAATATTACAAAATGGAATCCATTCTTCTTTAAAAAAGAAGCAAATAAATATTTCTCTTAAATATTGGTTTAGGTATTGATAAAATGAGTACTCAAATTCGTGATTACGTTCACAAATTTATTATTTATTAGAGAATTAATAGCACTCAAGGATAAAGTTGTAATTAGAAAAATTAGCAAATTTTACTAATTCTAATTATAACTTTATTTGTGGAGGATTAATTTATATGCATGACTATATCAAATAGACAACTCTATCATATAAGTTCTTAATGGAGTAACATTAGAATTAACAAAATAGTGACATATTAATTAAAGATTTTAATTGATATATTGGTTTTATTGAAACTCAAAATTATAGGTACATTAGTCCTCCTGCTATCTTTGCAAACATTATTTGGATAAGTGGGATTTTTTTTTTTTTTTTGAAGGAGTGGAATTATTGGTTTAATTAATTTATTTAGAATCACAAAATTCTAAATTAATAGTCATTCAAAATAAATTAATTATGAACTAGTTTATAATTATAAAACAATGAGATTATTTAACAAATAATAATTAATTGTGGAAGACAATGTGTTTATGGCATGTATATGCATAGGGAATCCTATACATTCCAAGCCTTGATCACCAAGTTTTCTCTTTCTAGAAGTTTCTAATTTTGAAGAATGTGATTTTTTCCAAATTAGGAATTTAAAAATTTGGAAACAAATCATATTGGATAACAATTAGTATTTTTCTCTCTCCTAATTGCTAGTTGTGCCACACACAGAGATATTGTATTTGTATGCGGCGGCCATTATCAGATAACGAAGGGAAAACTTTTATCTTTTTATTTTGTGATTAAATACGTGATATTTAATTTAAAATAATATAAAATTTCAAAATTAATTGGGTCTTTTATTATCTATAAATAGAGGGCTCCTCTACTTATTTAACACATGATTGAGAGTTTTGGCTAGATTGCAAAAACCCTGCCAAGAAAACTAGAATAGGCTTGTAAAGAGACATAAAAGAGAAGTGTTTTTCCATTCCCAATCTTGCTTTGCTATGTGTTGAGATTAGTGAGAGATTAAAAATGTTAGGTTAGATGTCCTCAAAGATATGATGTTTTGTAAAAGACATATATCAACAAAATAAAGTGAATTTTTCATTATGTTTGTGTGCAGATATTTTGAAAACTTTATGAATATTATTTAAATTCTATAATTATCTATGTAACCTTAAATATTATATATTAGTATTATATACAACAAGATAATATTTGAAAATAATAATTAAAAGGGCTAGTAATATATAATAATAATAATAATTATTATTATTATTGTAGTTAGTTATTTAATTAAAATATAAAATTTTTAATTAATCATTACTAATGCAAGTCATTTCCATTAAGAATGGAGTAGTCTTTATCTGAACTGTTAATGTAGTGAGTCGCTAAATGAGTGTATTCTACATAATGATATTATGTAAGACCAAGACATAATGTTATATAACTAGCCAATAATATCTGTTAAATTTAGCAAGTTTTGATCTTATCGACAGATAGTTATATATAGAATGATCTTAATTGTACGTTATTACCAGACTTCTATTTGTGAAATTGTGTAATTTGATTTACTAGGTATGGATTCGAGCATCTAATTTTATCCCTTGTATTTGAAAGCATAAGGAAGTAAGTAGCAGAGAATGTTAATATTACAAAATAAAATCTATTCTTTCTCTAATGAGAAGTAGATAAATAATTTTCTTAAGTATTGATTCGGCGCTTGAATAATATGAGCGCTTAATTCGTAATTAAGTTCATGAATTTATTATTCTTTAGAGAATCAATGACACTAAAGGATAAAGAAGTAATTAGAGGTAAGTCGATTTTTATCTAGCTCTAATTATGAATTATTTATGGATGATCATTTTATAGATAATGACTATATTAAATGGACAACTCTAAGAAATGAGTAGCTTTATCTATAATTTCAAAAATGCAAAGTTTAAGTTTTTAATGGTGTAACATCAGAATTAATGAAAGAGTAATATATTAATTAAAGAGTTTAATTAATATATTAGTTTTATTGGAGCTTGAATTATGGGTCCCAATAGTCCCCCACTATCCTTGTTAACATTATTTGCCTAAGTCGAATAATTGGTTTAACTAATTAATTTTAAATTATGAAATTTTAAATTAAATCACTTAAAATAAATTGATTATGAATTAATTTATAATGATCAAATAATGTGATTATTTAATAATAAGTAAACAATAATCAATTTTGGAAGACATAGAGTGGGTCTCGCCCACTCTCTATGGTGCAAGCAGGCATAGGGAAAAGTTTCTTGTGCAATCCAAAACTTGTTCACCAAGTTTACCTCTTTAAGATTGTATTTTTGAATAAATGTAATATAATTCAAAACTGAAAATTCAAATATGGAAACAAATCAGTTTGGGTAATAGGCAATATTCCTTCCTCACTGCTGGATGATTGGCATCACAAGCATGGAGAAATTTTCTGCGTGTGGTGCCATAAGTAGTATATGGAAAGGGAGACTTGTGTCTTTTATGTTAATTAAATATTTGATATTTAAAATTAAAATAAAGGAAGGTTCTAGAATTACTTGGATCTCTCATTCTCTCTAAATAAAGGCCTCTTTTATTCATTTTATACACACTTAAGAGTCTGAATTAGATCGCCAACACTCTGTTAGACAACCTAGTATAGGTGTGTAGAGAGAGAAAGAGAGAAGAAGAAGAAGAAGAGTTTTTTATCCCAAGACCTATTTTGCTTATGTGTTAAGATTAGCATGTGACAAAAGATAGTGAGTGACCTTGAAAAACTTTTAGTCCCTTCTACCTCACTTGTTTGTCCATCTGGTGTTGAGAATTAGGCAAGAAAGACTTTAGTCTCAAATAGAGAATAGTCACCTACGATAGAAGAATTCCAATTTTCCTTTTCTTCATTTGGATAAGCAAAATATAATCTATAGTATGTTTACAAAAGTCTTAAGAAAATTTTTTGTTACATATGTTCCTGTAAATTTTTGCTAAAATTGTTTTCAAAAACCAACAAAAAGTTAGTTGAGTAATTGTAGAAAACTTTATTCCTTCTACGCCTACCCATATGTCTCTATGGCGTCCAGGACTAGGCAAAGAATACAATAGTTTCATATAAAGAACAATTCTCGTAGAAGATCTTTTATCCTAATCGCTTCGACTAGCTAAGCGTAAATTATATATACATTTGTTAAGCATTAAATTATTATAATTTTGAGTGTTGTTTTACGAAAGCAAGAAAATTTATGCTTTATATCTTTCAGGCTATTACTATGTTTCTGCATATTTTTTCCAAATCATTTTAGAAAAGCAACAAAATGTTGGGGGCTAACTATGACAAGGGATGATAATTGGGTGGTGGATGTCAAAGAGTTTTCCCAACATCGTTTTGATGCTTTTATGTTAGCTGGGATTGGATTCCCATGGAGCGTTTGTTGGTATCTAACAACCTCCTAGCTGTAACCAGCAAAGGCAATTGTGTGAACTACATTGCCATTCAAAAGGTCAATTTGATATCTCTTGGCTTGTTGTTGGGATTTTATTAAAATTTTGCACTCTTGTAACTATAATAGATGAGATGATATATGTCAAAGTACTAAGTCAAATTTCAGTTGATGAATGTGATCTCTAGGATTTGGGATATATGTATAAGAGTGAATAATATTCTGGAATGATGATACAATGACAGGCGCCAAGATTTGATTCCAGTGAGGCCCTGATAAAGAAAAAATATACACTAAAATTAAAAATATAAAATTCTAGTATGCTTGAAATTTTATGCTTTTTTTTAAAAAAAAGTTATTAAGTTAACAATATGTTAAAGTCCTCAACTACATTTAACTCTCTCTTTCTCTCTCTCTCCCTCCCCTAACTTTGTCTTGTAGGATTTTTCCTCTTTGCTTTCTCTTCCTCATGTGCCGCCACCTTTCGGCTTGAGCCCATCACCACCGTTCGGCTAGCTTTGGTCCTCTAGCTCAGAGATTATTTCGGGGTTTCACTGCGACACTCTGATGGTGAGATGCTCCTATATCACCGTTTTTCTTGGGGCAGATCTTGATGAGATGAAAGGATGGATGCTCTAGGTTCTTAGGTTTCTCTCTGAGTCTCGCCGGTGTTTGGTGGCGTCACGGCTTTTGAGGTTATGCCTTGCTGTTGTTGATATGAGTTATGGGGTTGGCTTTTATGGGATGGCGGTTGTTGCCGCTGGGTGGGTGGCCGTCTCCAACGACAAGGTGGTGCATATGAGGGGATTTTCACTACAGTGGTGCTACCCAGGTCAGGTAGTGCATTTTGTCATGCTGGAGACACTGGTTGGCTAGTCGTGACCCTCTTGTTTCTGTTGTCAAGTTCCCTCACAGTGGCTACGTTTTATGCGAGTTTTTGTTTTTTGCTTCAGGCACTATGGTTATGGAGTTTTTTGCTTTTGGTGTATGCCCAAGGCCAAGCCTCTCATTGTGTCCTATTTTTTTTTAATAAAAACCTCGGCTCTGCATATTTTGTGTCTGTATTTGTTTTCCTTTTATTTTTAGTTTTCCGTTATTTTTGTTTTCCTTGGTGTCTGTCTGCAAGAATTTCTTTGCAGGATTGTCTTTTACTTTTGTGGTGATGTATGATCCTTAATTAAATGAGTTTTCTCTCGATTTGTGATGTCTTTAAAGAGCGTAATATGTGCTCCTTTTTAGATGCATTAAAATACTTTTGTTCTTCTTTCAGGCTTCTATTACTTCCCCGACCAGTACTTATCATGTCTATATTGTAAATGTTAGGGTCATACTCTGTATTATAATGCTTGTCACATAATTTGCAGTGGTTCTTATTTGAATGAGATTCCCTTCCATTTCAAAAATTTATATGCATGTTACATGTTTCCTGAACAATTTTTAATATTTTGATTTTGCATTTCAATAAAATTCAAAAATAAGATTTGATAAGGCAAAAATATTTACTGTACAATTCAATGTAATACTATAAATCTAAAACAAAATACAAATACAAACATACTAATTAATCTCCTGATGATAAAAGTTTATTCAGAATAAAAAATGACACATAAATGATTTTGTCCATAAAAATATATATATATATATATATATAGACGCACACACATGTATATATATATTGGATAATGATGCCTATAAATGTTGGTTTTTTTAGAGAGGATGAGAATTGTAGAAAAGTAATTAGCATATATAAAGACGTAAGTTGTATTGAGACTGTGATACCTAACAACTTGAGAAATATTTAGTGTGTGATATGGATGTCATCGTTATGCTTTGACAAAGAGGATAGTTTAAACAATTCAAAAGAAGAGATGGTTTGACTAGGTATTTAGGGAAGGAGAATTAAGGGGGTGAGTTAAAGTTGGTCTGTTTAGAAGGGGGCACTAATTTCAATATGGAGTTGAAATAAATAAAATAATCTATTGTGGGCACGCCAGTGACAGATCTAAGATTTTCATTCAAAGGGGACACAAATAGGAACAAAATTTATAAACTCAAATACTAAGCAAAACCTTCTTCATTGGGCTTCACCTTCATCTTCTCCATCCTGGATGGCGTCAAGTTCCTCCTTTATTATTGGCTTTTCTACTACGGATAAATTTTCAAAGAGCTTCTAGAATTAGAAGCAGTAAAATCAGCGTGAAAGAAGAGAATTGTTTCATTATTTTTTGTTGATAGCCCCAGATAAGAATGCTTTACTTACTTTCAGGCTGCAGAACACACTAGAGTCCTATGTTCAACTAAAGTTCCAAGACGTCAAAGGCCTATTTGGTAGCTTGAAGAGGATAGTCTTAGAAGATTAGATTGAATTGTATTGAAAATAATAAAATAAAAATTTAGCTAATCCAATCGCATGTTTAGCGTTGTGTTATAAGTTAAGGGCCTTTTTGTAAAAATTTTCAAAATTTTGGGTCAAATTAAAATTTTTTAAAATTGAAGGGCAAAAAATATAATTATTAAAAATTATTTCATCCACATAAAAATTATATTTCCTCCTTATTTTTTGAAAAATTATATTTGACCCCAAGCTTTATAAATTTTTGCAAATAGGCCTTTGAAGACTTTCACAATATATAAATGTTATTTTTAACCTCATGCTTTAGTAAGAGATTGCATAATCTCTTTCCAAGTGGATTCAAGCATGAATTGGAAAACAGCTCATCCAATCCAATCCTTTAAAATTTTTCACCAAATAAACTATTAAGATTTAATCCAATCCTCTCTAGTCCGACCCACCAAACATCTCCTATATAGAAGAAGAGAATAAAACATAGTATTAGAGTGTACAATTTCTATGAAAAAATTAAGATTAAGAGCTACGTAACATTGTTCTAGAAATATTTATGATAAATACTAGCTAGAAATATTTATGGTAAATATGTTATTTAGCATAAATATTTTAAAATAAATTTTTACCATAAATGATTTTTTTTTTAAAAAAATGGTTTATCTATTATAATTTCACGAAAATTTTTTAGTTTAATTTTCATATAAAAGAGTAGTACATGTGAATAATTAGACATTATAATAGATAGACTAAACAACAGAAGATAGACATTTTTCCAAACCTTATTCTGATGATTTTTCACTAGCAAGAACTAAACAAAAAAAGAAAATAGAATACAATGGCACACTTTTTTTTTAATCTATTGATGACAAGTATTGTTGGTGTATTTGAATGTATAGAGTAAAAATGAAGGCTTAAATTTCTGCAAAATAAGAAAGAGTTTAAGCCATATCGAAACAGTTTCTTTAAAGGTTTTATTTGTCCTCACTTAAAATGAAGTTTGCTAATGAGTTAATAACAAATTACCCCAAGATACAACAAACTCTTGAACAAAATATGTTCCAATAATATTGTATCCTAGAACAAGAATAAAATATGTAAATTTCTCTAGAGATTTAATAATAATAAGGGTGTTATTTCATAAATGGACACAGCCAATTAAATCAATGCAACCATTCACATAAAGGTACTTCCTCATTTGTAAATGTATCTCATCATGTAATGTTATAACGGATATGTCATTGGCAATAGAGATTCAGGTTTATATGAAGATATTGAAACAGTAAATACATTGGTTCAAAACAACTCAAAAGACACAATTAAAAATAATGAGCAAAACTAGACTGGCGAGGGTGTGCCAACAACCTGACGTTGGGGTGCCAGTAATCTACCACATCGTATGGCCACGCCCTTATGCCAGATCTCTACCGCATGGCATAGCCGCACCATTTCAAATGACAGAGGCGCCAATGCGCCAATTCTCTACCCTCAAAAATGCTAATAATTATTCTTCTGCCATGGCTTCAATGTTCCAACAGCTATGGTGCTGAGAGCTAATTCAAAATACATTAAAAAATGTGTATTTTCATATCTTTAGTATGTCTAATAATCTTACAACATATGAGATATATTACCATCTCTCTTACAATCTCTTACTAGATTGTAATATCTTTTTTTCAAATTAAACATTGATAAACTCATATGTATAAGAGGGTATCTTTTGATTTTAACCTTCAATTAGTAAATATACTTCAAAATATTCACAAACAATAGTTTGCTTTGCATTGAACTTTGTCTCTTAAACAAATATTGGAAATACATCACATGTGAGCTATCCTGGAGTTTAAATTATGTTTCAATCATTTGGCACTATTTTCAGGCTTGTGCTCTATCTTTGATTCATGAATGTTTACAAGACTAAACCCTAGTCTTATTAAAAAGAATACCATTTTCTACATTCTCATAGGCGAAGTTTCAAATCATGTCTCTACCTATTTTGAGACTTTAAACTTCATTAAGAGTATACACTCAATTTAAGCCACATAGTACATGCACCAAATATTCTATAAGGGACAAATAAATTTTTGGTTTCAAACCATATATGACAGCGACTTGTTCTTTCCCATTTAACTATGGAATAATGGTACAACTATTACATAGTTGGGTTACCATCACCAAAGAATTTTTCGTAGAAATGGTTCATTCTTATTCCACTAGATGTGTCCTTAACGAAGTCTCTCAAAAGATCTTTTGTCAAGGGATCCGTTAGGTCCCTATTAATCCTAACATTAGCAACATTAATAGCACCATCGGTTATTCGTTGTTTCACATATTCATATCTTAAGCTAACATGTCTAGACTATACATTATACACTTTGTTATAAGCTCTATATAGTATAGCTTCGCTATTGCCGCACAAAGAAATAGATGGCATCTGTTGTAGTCACAACTCAATATCAAACAATAAATTTCTCAGCCATTCTGCTACTTTACTTGTAGCTACAAGTTTTTTTGAAATTTACTAGCCTTGGCAATATTTACTTTAGAGGAATCTAAAATCTTGCCCTTAGGATCAAGAAACCTAGTCTCCTCCTCGATCCTGAAGAGTTTTTGCAATTCCTACAAGGTTATATCATATCTCCTACGAAGGAGTTTCTTTATAACCATTCTAATTTTGGAGTAATTTAGCAATAATAGCCCCCACTTGAAACGATTTAGAAATTTCTACCTTTCATTCCCGAAGCTTTGTAACAATAATTTGCAACTCATGTATTTGATCAAGAACTGACTTTGTGTCAACCATGGCAAATTCTAAAATTTCAAGATAAGGAATTTGTTTGTTCCTTCCTTCTCGGTTTTGTACTTGTACTGAAGTGCATTCCATATCTTTACAGGGGACTCCATTATGTTGTAGAGATCATGAAGCCTATCGGAGAACGTGTTGAAATGTGACCTCGACACATGACTTCATTGGAGTACATGTTGAAATGTGACCTCGGCACATGACTTCATCATCCTTCCACTTATTTCTTGCAACCTTGGTTTTGTTGGAATTGTCCTCCTGTGGTTTCGAAAGTGACTCTAACATCGGATCAAGAACACAAGTAATCTTGAGGATGTGAGAAGGAAAAACAACTTTCCCTTTTAATGGGTGAAGTTAGTATCATCAAAATTATCAAGTTGAACATTTGGGTTAAGGAAAGTGGCCATGTTCTTATCAACCTCCATTGTAGAGACTAAAAGTTAAGATTGTTGGTGTATTTGAATGTCTAGAGTAGAAATTGAGGCTTGAATTTCTAGAAAATAAGGAAGGGTTTAAAGCGTATCGAAATACTTTCCTTAAAGATTTATTTGGCCTTACTCAAAATGAAGTTTGCTAACAAGTTTAATGGCAAATTACGTCTAAAATACAACAAACTCTTGCATATAATATCTAACAATAATATTGTATCCCGTAATAAGAATGAAATCCATAAATTCCTTTAAAGATTTAATAATGATAGGAGTGTCATGAATGAACACAACTGGTTTAATCAATACAACCATTCACATAAAGGTACCTCTTCATGTAGTGCTACAACTATTACAATAAATATGTTCTTGGTAATAGACATTCTAATTTGTATAAAAATATACAATCAATAAGTACACTGCTTCAAAACAACTAAAAAGACACTTTTAAAAATAATAAGCAAAATTGTATTGGTGCAGCCACGCCAACAACCTAGTGCTAGGGAGCCACTGATCCGTCACACTGTGCGCTCGCGCCACCTCGCGCCACCGCTATGCCGCATGGCGTGAGGGTGCCTATTTTCTACCGTCAAAAATGCCAAGAATTATTTCGCCTTGGCTTCAAATTTCTCGTGCTGCAATGCCAAGAGTGGTCGCGTCATTTATCTGGCACCCTCTGCCAGTTCTCTGCCCCTGAAAAATGTTGAGAATTATTCCAATGCATGGGCTTCAAATATCTTGCACCGCGATGCCAAGAACTGATTCTAAATACATTGAAATTGTGTATTTTAACATCCTTAATGTGTTTAATAATCTTGTAAGGTATTAGAGATACAGTCTCTCTCACAGGACTGTAGTCCAATCGCATATCCTCTCACTTTCTCTCTTTCTCTTTTTTTTTTTTGCTTTTTTTGGAAAAAAAAATGTTTATCCATCCGGTTTAATATTTTGGCGTGGTAAAGCATAAAATCTGCCCCCCTTCGGAATTGCCCGTCCCTACCAGCACTTTCTTTATAGATATTTACTGTAAAAAGCAATTATTGTCATTTGAGACCCACCAAATATTCCATGATAATAACTAACCAATTATACCCCAAATTTCCTGACCCTTGATCAATCATGACATACCCAAAATGAATGAATGAATGAATGAATGAAGGCCTGACATGAACCAGAGAATCAATGAAAGCAACGGGACCCATTTTCTCTTCTTCCCTATAAATAATATCACGGTTCAATTCCACAGAAATCATTATATATTATTACGGAAAACAAAGAGAGATGAAGAACCAGGGTACATCGTCGTCGTCTGGGAAGCTCGTGGCAACGACGGTACTTCCGTACCAAACGCCGAGGCTAAGAGACCATTACATCATGGGCAAGAAGCTAGGGCAAGGGCAGTTCGGTACGACATATCTCTGCACGAAGAAATACAGCGGGGCCCACTTTGCCTGCAAGTCGATCCCCAAGAGAAAGCTTCTGTGCCGGGACGACTACGACGACGTTTGGAGGGAGATTCAGATCATGCACCACCTCTCCGAGCACCCAAACGTGGTACGGATCGAAGGAAGCTACGAGGACGCGGTGTTCGTCCACCTGGTTATGGAGCTGTGCGCCGGAGGAGAGTTGTTTGATAGGATCGTGAAGAAAGGGCATTACAGCGAGAAGGAGGCGGCGAAGCTGATCAGGACGATTGTTGGGGTCGTTGAGACGTGTCACTCTCTTGGGGTCATGCATCGGGATCTGAAGCCGGAGAATTTCTTGTTCGAGTCTACTTCCGAGGATGCAAAGCTTAAGGCCACGGATTTTGGTCTCTCCGTTTTCTACAAGCCAGGTTGGTATTTCTTGGATTCAATTAGATTTTTGGTATGCGTGATTGATTGTTGGAATGAGGAAACTAGACACGTTACATATGACAAAAGTTTTGAAATTCTCTTTTGATGATAAGATTTAGAATACTTTGTAAGCAACAAATATTAAGCTTACTTATGATAAATATAATTTCGTCGCATAAAACTTCAAATCATTATAATAATTATTACATAACTTTGCTTATCGATGAGTAATCTTATTTAACCCATAGATTATAACCCCATTATTAACAAAATAATATAACTTAGTTTAAAATATACACTATATATTACACTAGGGTCTACAATTTTGTAGCTAGGTTGTAACCTCGTGGAGATGAAAATTTTTTCATTCTTGATATATTGCAAAGTATCGCAAAAAATTGCTGGGAAAGACAAATGTGTTTTTTTTTTGTTTTCTTTGATTGAGTGAGATTTGGAATGAGGAAGTGTGTTATGCATTGATTTGTTATAATTAAACTAATGTTTAGAAGCTTTGGCTAGAACCAATTAATTGACTAGTTGGTTAAAAACGTAAAAAATACTATAGCATATTTTTTTTGACCTTGTAGCATGTGAGAACTTTACATTGTAACAATCAAAAGTTTTCCTTCAAATGTCAAACACGCTACAAAGTTTCTTTTTGGGTGTATTTGATTGGTTTCAAGTGTGATTAGCTATTTGAAAAATACTTAAAGCACCACAATTAATAAAGAGTAGCCTGTTTATCAGTCCTACTGTGAGACTAACTCACTGTTTGTTTACGGTGTTGGATATTATTTGTGCCTTTTAGCATTTTTCTAATCATTTGGTACTCTTTTCCAACTTTTTATTTGCACTTTGTTGTTATGTGGGTCATGCTTGTCTTAAATGGTAGAAAGGAGGGAATTTATGAGAGTTCTCAATTATCACAAGAAAAGGGGGAGGATAAAACAAATATAAATATACCCATTTCTATCATTGTTCTTAGTGATCAGCGGTATATTATTTATGTTCTGTCACTAATTATGTAAGGGCATTAGAACAAAGGCGATACATGATCTGAATTCCATATATGTACCCCTTTTTTTTTTTTTGGCATCTCCAATTTCATATGGTTTGATATGATACAATCAGTTGTCTCACTTCGAGTTAGATAGGACAATTTGGTGGAGCAACGTCCTAGATATATGATTACAAGTACTAGGCCAAAGTGTAATAAAGAAGCTTCAAGTTTGCAAAGCTCTGCAGAAGTTGTTTACTCGCTCTTCTTTTTTCAGTTGATCAAGTTATCATTATTTGTTGGTGACCGTAGTAACATAGTTAGAATTGTCTTGTTTGCATATATCGTAGAAATCTGGTTTATCTGTTTCTTCGCGAGGTTAAGCTTTGATGCCTGATATGAAGTGTTAAAGAGCAGTTAAGAATAGAACTAAAGATTGGAAAGATAACTCTTTCCCATATAAACAAAAAACATGTATGTTTAATTAATTTACTTTTAAAAACAGTTCTTACAGAAGTGGTCGGATTTCTTTTGGTGGCTTCAGGTCCCGATATTCCCTTAATTTTTCTACTCTTACCCACTAATCCCTCTACCTTAGAATAGCCTGTTCCCTTTTCCTTCCATTTATTCCTCTACCCTTTGGATGCTCTCCTGTTCTCTCCACAGACAAAGCATTGTTCTCTTATTGGTAGAATGGAGAAAGTGAATCTTGTCACCAATCATAAATAATAAATAGAACCTTGTCCCTTTTTTTTTTTTTTGGAATAGGGGTTTTAGTAAAACGTATAATATCCTCTGACTGAACTCAGCAGCCTTAAAATATTGTGTTAATTGGACATCTGTGTTTTGTGACAATTAAGTTCTTGGTAGGGGCGCAAGTTACCCTAAATTATCTTTCGGCACGGTAAATTTTCTGTCCATGAAATTTTCTGGATTTCGGTATCTGAGTTATATCATTTGTTTAAATTTTCTGTAATGTCTGTTGTATTTTAAAAAAAACCAAAACGCCTTCCTGGGCAGAATTCATTTTAAGTGTTTTCTATTGGTCAGGTGGTGTTTGTATGCATTTCGTTTTATTCTTGTCGCGTGGGTTTGTGCAATTTTCTTGATTCATGAGTGTGGTATCCATCGCATGGCAATGGCTCTCAACTTTTTCCTTCTCCAGGACAATCTTTTCATGAGGTGGTTGGAAGTCCCTATTATGTTGCACCTGAGGTGCTGTGCAAGAATTATGGACCGGAAGCTGATGTGTGGAGCGCGGGTGTAATTCTTTACATCCTTCTAAGTGGGTTTCCCCCTTTTTGGGCAGGTAGGTCTTTTAATGATCTTCCAAACTGGATTGAGGAGTAGTAACTTGATATTTCTGAGTTATAACTTCTCAAATTACTTACAGAAAGTGAATCGGGGATATTCAGGCAGATTTTACGTGGAAAAGTAGATTTTCAATCTGAACCATGGCCTAGCATCTCAGAAAGTGCAAAAGATCTGACACAGAAGATGCTTGAAAGAGACCCAAAGAAAAGAATCTCTGCGCATGAAGTCCTCTGTAAGTTTGTGGTGTGTCTATTAATTTGGGACAGTTTCATGTCTAGGGAAGGTCATATTGTTGTGTTGTCTTTAAACTATGAATATAACTATTTTCATCTATTAGGCCACCCGTGGATTATGGATGACAATGTTGCCCCAGACAAGCCATTAGACTCTGCAGTTTTGTCCCGCCTGAAGCAGTTCTCAGCAATGAATAAACTCAAAAAGATGGCTCTGCGAGTATGTGTTTCTCATATTTTGCCATTTTCTTTTCCAAATTCCAAGTAGACCTGATAATGTTGGCCCCATTGCCAGAAGGCGAAAAAATCTGCTTACAACCAATGCAAGTTTGCAATCCACTCTTCCTGTTTTAGGATATAAAATGCTCGTCTTGTATTTTATTACATTAACGAATACTATTTTCTTTTTTCAATGATTTCGGCAAAATAGCAGTTACGTATTCATATGACAAAGGAAAGCCACTTTGGGCCTTATGTTACGTGAAACCTAAAAGAAGTTATCATCTTATTGTCCTCCCCTTCGATCCTATTTGCTTCCCCTTCTATAATATTCTCTCGCCGTACTGTGTGGTTCATTTTTCTTTTTAATTTGTTTTTTTTCCGTTGCACATTCATTTAAATTTGAGAATTTCCTTTGCAGGTTATTGCCGAAAGACTCTCAGAGGAGGAAATTGGTGGGCTAAAGGAGTTGTTCAGGATGATTGACACAGACAATAGCGGGACAATAACATTTGAGGAGCTTAAGGAGGGTTTGAAACAAGTTGGTTCTGAGCTTATGGAATCTGAAATCAAGTCTCTTATGGATGCGGTATATAGAACATTTTAAATCCTGGGATTATGTTTAATATATTTGCTGTCAAGTGAATATATGTCAATATATACATACAAACATGCACATGGAAAAAATGTTAAATGTACAGAATGATTGTATTCGATGTCCAACTTGATAATGTTTTTATCTAACGGATGAAAAACTTTGGCAGGCTGATATAGACAACAGCGGAACAATAGACTACAGTGAATTTCTTGCTGCTACCTTGCACTTAAACAAGTTGGAAAGGGAAGAAAATTTAATCGCAGCCTTCTCATTTTTTGACAAAGATGGTAGTGGTTACATCACTATTGATGAGCTTCAACATGCTTGCAAAGAATTTGGTCTAGGTGACGTCCGTTTGGATGAGATGATCAAAGAAATTGATCAAGACAATGTGAGTGACTCTTTTTCTTGCATACATTTTTGGTTTCAGTTTCTCTCGACTAGATTCTTGGTCACTCGCTTAAAGTTACATAGTGATTATGCCATTATATTTAATTTTACTCATCTTATCCATTGTTTTTGTGTCTTTTATAATAACTATGGGGGTGATAGTTCTCTGTTTTGTTTTTTTTTAGTATCATAAAGAAGACTTATAACTAAACTTCCTATATAATATTACGCGAAGTACTCTTGCATACGCTATGAAGCATCTATAGCGTTCAGAACCTCTGATGCATTTACATATTGTATGATGAAAGTCATTTTGTGATATTTCTTTTCTTTTCTTTTTTTTCCCTCATTATCAATAAGAATTGATAATTTAACAGTATTGAAAGACGTGAAAAATTGTACTTCTTGGTTCAAAGAAATATCACAGTCAAAGAAAAAAAATAAAAAGATTTTAATGCTACTTGTGATCTTCCTTAGCTTATATATATAACTTGTTCTTATTTTATATCCCTTGTAGACCATTTGACTTACCTAGTTTTTGCTCGTTTTCTCTTTCATTTCTTTCCTCTATTGATAGTGTTAACAAAGAATTGATCATTCTTGAAGATAAAATGTTTGAATTAAGTTCATTAATCTTAATTGGTTCAATCGCAGGATGGGCGAATAGACTATGGTGAGTTTGCAGCAATGATGAGGAAGGTTGATGGAGGCACGGGGAGGAACAGAAGCATGAGAAACAATTTAACCTGTAATTTGGCAGACCCTTTGGAGTGAAAGACTCAACTTGAGCAACAGCTAAAAAAAAGCAATCCTTTGTACTGTTAGGTAGGTAATATTTGCAATTTTTGAAGGGATTTCAATGCTTAAATTATTAGACCTTTCCTCTCATTTTGAAAGAAAGTTTTATTTGCTCTTTTGATATGTAGTTTCCTTTACTGTTTTCACAACCAAAAAAAAAAAAAAAAAAGTTGCCTCTCGAAAGGAATTGGCAAACAAGGTGGATACTGGATTGTCGTCTCAACTCGTATGGCATGTTATGGACATTTGTAGTACTTGGCTGTGTACATTGTTGTGGTGGTTGCCAATTTTATGGCATTTTCGTTTTGTTACTTTTGGTTTTGGTTTTGCTGACAAATTGACAATTATATTCTTCTCACTGAATAAAATGGTATTCGTATGAGAGTCATCCATTACTCAGCATTATAGTGCATCACATCACAACATGCAGTTCGGGAAACAAAGTGACTGATTTGGCCAGCCAACTTTCTTTAATAATGTTAATTTAAGGAATAGATCTGCAGATGTTTCTTGTTTTTTTCCCTCCACTTGTCATAAGTCTATATGTTCATATTTTGTTCAAGTTTATTGGATTTCCGAGAAGTGTAAAGGTATTGGGTGCGTCAAAAAAATATAGCCAATCTTCACAATGCCATTATGGAGCAGAAATGGTGAAAATGTGAAGATAATGGTGCTTAAAAATATGGTCTCAGATTAATGATTATTTTATGCCAACAGATTATATCGTGCATACGTACATTGCCCCTATAGTAAGTAGTGATTTTTTGAGCACCATATTTATTCATGCACAGCCTCTTGTTGTCTTGAATAAAAGGAATTGGTTGAAACATAGGATTGTTGTTGATGCCAATGAGAAACACTAGTGGCTGGCAGACAAGCTAATGAAATCCCCGTGTAACAGGTTCATAGTAGTCTTTATGACCTCTGTGTCACTAGGATGGAGGATAAGAAATCCCAGACCTTTTTTTTTTTTTTTTTTCCTGTTAATACTCCAATTTTCTCTTAGATAATTTGAGTGAAATTGGAGCGAGTGTTTAGAGAGAAGAATGGAAATTGAATTTCTAGAAATCGAATGAGTGAAGCTTATATCAATACTATCCTTAAAAGGTTTTATTGGCCCTCACTTATTCATGTTTGTTAAAGAGTTTTGTAGCTTCCCAAGATACAACAAAAACTTGAACACAATATCTAGCAACAATATTGTGTTTCAGAACAAGATATGAAACCTGGTTTAAGAAGAGACAAAACAGTCATTTCATGAATGGATAAAACTAGTTCAATCCACACAACCTTTACTAAAAAGTATCTCTTTATTTGTAAAGGTATTTATTCATGTATCAACGCAACTACTACTAATAAATATTCAGGTTTGTATAAAAACATACAATTAATGTTTACTCTTATTCAGAACATCTCTAAAGAACACATTTTTTACTATGTATCAGTTCAGGAGAGCGCTGGCGCCTGGGCAACCTGACGCCAAGCTTTCAGCGTCGCAGCGCTCAAGTTTGAGTGCTACAGCTCTCCGAGTTGGCCTAAAATCCACTCATTTAAATGTGATCTTGGATCTCAGCATATTACGGAGACATATTAAAATCTCTCTAATATTTTCTTGCTCTTCTCCATTTCCGTTAGTTCTTTGACGATCCTCAGTGTACAACTAAGAAGATTGTAGATGATATTCATCGTCTTTTCTTAACTTTCAATTGAGTTTTATATTACTACTTTCACTTTCACTTTAACTTGATTTCGCTCCTTCTAAGTTGCAATATAGCTTTCCCTAATAGTTTGCTGCTACACACTGGCAATACCAGAATTTTTTATTAGGAGCATTATGAATAAGTTAAGGATAATTATATAGATATATATATATATATATATATATGAGAATGTGGATAATCATATGTTTTGATTATTGAGTTTGGTAAAAATTTTAATTTTTTTTAAACTGAGAGCACAATAATTTGTTTTTATTATTTGGTCAGTGTACAACAATTATGCACACAACTAAAATCTTTGATAAAATTTAAGCAAAATGTTAAAACTTTAAAATTTAAGTAAAGACATAAGCCCCACTCAACAACAAGTGGCTCCGTTACCATCGGTGTTTGAAATCACTATATCAACGGCAGTCTTCGCAAGCGGGTAGACTTTACACAATGTCGACCTGTTTTTTGTTCTCTTTCTTCAAAGAGATGGTTGATCAAGGTGCGCGTTAAAAGCCTAGACCACATATTTTTCAACTTTCCTCTAATTTTCATTTGCCACCAAGGCTAGAAATATTGGTATCCAAACAAATATCATTACTTAAATTTGACAAAATCATCAAAATTGGTTGAAATTAATGTAAAATGCAAAAAATTATTCTAAACACTAAATTTCTGAATGAAATTTTTAAAGACTTAAGTACATAAATTATATCAATCTCAATCACTACTTAATATATGATAAATATATATTGTAAAAAAGAGATCACAAAACAATAAAGATTAAACATCCACTCACAAATAAAATAAAATAATTGAAATCAACCTAATACATATACTTTACATTTATAGATTCATACAAGATGAGAAACTATATATACCCAAAAAAGCTTTTAGGATTGGTTTTAATACTATTGATATCAAAATATAGAGTTTGAGTAGTTTCTCATTTAATTTTGGATATGTAATGTGTATGTTTGTGGATCTTTATCTGTAAGCTCTTCATGGGGTTAATTTGAAAAAAGGGCCAAAAACAATTTCCAATTAAGGAAATGGCCTCTTTTTTTTTGAAACCAAAAAAGACGCTTTTTTGAGCACCGAAACTGTTTCAGTTTTTTTCACAAAAAAGAGAAAAATGACTATATCGAAGAGAAGAACTTAAGTATGGTGGAAAAAAAAAAACTGAAACTGTTTTGGTGCCCAAAAAGCTAGTTTTTTTATGTCTAAAAAAAAAGGTCATTCATCAAAAAAAAAATTTTTTGCCAAAAAAACCATTTTTAAAATTCCCTCCTCTTTATGTGTAGCAAATTATGAATTTATCCAACTTTATGAGTTTTAAACTTCATCTAAAAATTGTGGACGCCATAGTGAAAATTTTAAGTACATCCTACATTATAATTATAAAGAATGTACATGTAAGGTTCATTCGAAGAGTGACTAAGATCAATACTTGTGCTTATCGATCTAAAACTAATCTGCAACATTGAAATGAAGAATGACTAGTTTTAATCGTTTCTATGTTATCACATTCATGTAAAATTAAAATGATAAAGGCATATTTTCTTATCTTAATAATAACAACAATAAAAAGAACTGCGACAACACATAAAATTGAGTCCAAAAAAATATTTTAAACTATAGTTGAAAACTACAGGATTTTGCTTAATTGAAAAAACTTTTTTTAAAAAATAAACATAAAAAGTACTGATATTTTGTTGATAGTCTCTGAATATTTTCATAAAATTTTCACAATTAGATACGAAAACGAAAACGAAAACGTTGATTTCACTCAATGTCTATAAATAGGGAGGAGGATAAGAAAAAATGGACTTTTTCTTATTTTAGAAAGCTTATGGAGAGATTTTGGAGATATATAATTCTTTGAGGATGGGAAGAGAGAATTAAATCTTTAAAAGATCTTGTGAGAATTCTTGCTAAAAAAATAAAATTTCTACCCAAAAAATCGATATCTTTAAAATATACAAATTCTAGTGAAAATACAAGAAGAAATGTCGATTTTCCAAACCTATTTGTTACCCATTGAAAACTTGAGGATTGTTTATGCCAATTGCCCTTGATGGATAGTCATCTACATGACTTATCTATATCTATGCTATCTTAAAAAAATCAAAAGGCGATTCTTATTGGTTAATATGTATCCTCCTACAAACTTTTATTATTATTATTATTATTTTTTACTTTTTTGGTTTTTTTCTTTTCTCTTCTCTTTTTTGGTTTTATTTTCTTTCTTCTTTTTTATCTTTTTATTGGCTTTTCTCCTCCTCCCTCTTTTTTTTTTTTTTTTGAAGTTTTATCCTCTTTTTTTTTTCTTTTGTTTCCTTTCTTTTTTTTTTTCATCTTCATTTCTTTTTATTTGTATTTTCGTGGCTTTAGATCTTCGTATCAAAAAATTCCACAAGAACTTTCAAATTGTATAAAAAAAAAACCAAAAATGTGCGCGCGGGGATGTGATCATCGCTAGTAACTTATTAAAAGCATCGAAGGACACTTCCTGTTTCTCCCCCATATGTTTCCTCATGGGAGATTCATTCGCATTTCTTTTTTTTTCCTTTTTTTTTTAAGTTTATTGTTTGATGCTTTTCTTTTGTTTTTTTTAACTTTTTTTGTTACTTTTTTCTTTTCTTGTTATTGACCGCTTTGAACCTTTTTCTATGTGCCTTTTTATTTAAAATCATATTTTTCACCTAATTGTCTACAAAAAGTACTTTTTCCTCAACTGTGTCCCTATTTGAACTTTTTTTTTTTTCCGAATCATTCTTAAAGCTATTTTTCAAGTGTGTATCTTATAAATAATTTAATATCAAATTTGCTTCACTAAAGCTTTTTTTTTTAATGTACTAAAACTTAAAATCTTCAGATCTTTTTTTCATTAAAAATTCTTTAGACCTTCATTTTAAAAAAAATAACAAAAGAGACATGTATATTGTAGCATGTAAAAATGACAATCCCCGCAAGAATAAATGTTTTGTCCCTAAGTGAGATAGAACAAAATGTTTTGTCCCCATTTTTGTGTGTGTTTTAGTTGTTCTGGCTTTTTCCCAGCTTTTTCATTGTACTATCGTTTTGCACTTATCAAAATAGCTTCTCTCAAATGTGTTCTTTTTTATTATACAATTTTATTTTCTATATGCTTCTTTAAAACATTTTTCTTTCTCTCACTTACTTCCGTTAAAATACTTTGTTAGTACTATGGAAGATCAAATTGTGTAGGTCCAACCAGCATTGGTACCCAATATGTATCACAAAATTCAATTATTAGACACTGACGTAAATACTTAAGTAGGAGATTGTTAGAAATGTATGCCCTAAGAGTAAAATATTGTAATATGTTTTTAGAGACATTTTATCAATAAAGAGTTCATTTATTATGCATATACCAAATGTTGTCCTCTTTACATTTATTTTTCTTGAATGTATGATAAGCAAAGAAAAGTCTGAGACTGTCGGTTTAAATCTTTAAGAATCAGGCATATGATTGACAAATTATGCGGAAGACATGATTCTGAAGGTGACGATCTAAATCATAAGATCCGTAAGCGAGGGAATAAAGTTGGGCACTTTATTTATGCTAAGATTGTTATGTTGTCTATATCCCTAATAGAGATGGCTTGTCTTGGTCATTGGAGTTAGACTCTATGAGTAGAAACATTGGTACATTGTCAAGGTGACGATTATTGGATCGAGACATAAACTGAAATTGATTTAGATTAATAATTCTATCTGTGCAAATCAATTCACTTTAGACAATCATACACATTGTATCTTATTCTTGATATGACTACTGGGCCTGTTAACTTGACTTATATCTTTTGATATACCAAAAGGGTGTCATCTTGACTTTACGATGATACGTATACCTATATGTTGGAGACATGGCTCTTTATAGTGTAGAGTTGTTATTCATAGATATGGAATCCATATCTTCATTAGTGGAGTCAATGATATTCTCTTAATGTGTTATTCTGTAATCGGTAGACTGAGGCATTCAACCATTAAGATGCATAGGTGTACCCAAATATTGTACTATCTTTGAATGGTAAGTTTTTCCATAATAGGACAATGAAACATGAGATAAAAATAATCAAGAAGATAAGATGAAATTTATCCTTAAGCCGATTATGAATATCCTATGGGGATATGACATATCATGATATGTCATGGACATTTAGCAAATTTGAAGCTTCGTAATTTTATATAGTTCAAGAGTACAACTCTAAACTTTTAGTAGAGTAGCCTTAGAGCTGATAATTATAAAATCTGTATCTGGGATATTGTGCTTTATAATTTTTAGAGCATGAATTACATAGGTCCATTAGGTCCCTTTCACTAGTTTATAATAAATCCTATAACAATATGGCGTGCTTTTTCAATAAATTAGTGACTTATGTTAAATTATTAGATAGGCTAAAATTCGATAAAATTAGATAATTCATATCTATTTATTGATTAAATTAATTTTTTCAATTAATTCGAGATAAATTTGTTGAATTATCAGGAATATTTTATTTTCTTTGAGATTATCCAAATATAGTTGTTTTGATCAGATAACTTCTCTATTAGGTTATTTGAATTAAAACTGAGGCTTTATTTGAGCATCTGGGGTGGGAAATAAAGGATTCTTAAGGATCAGGTTATCACGATTTTGACAGGCCGATCTGCTAGTTCGACATGCCGATAGAGTAAGTTCAGCATGCCGATAGAGTAAGTTCGATAGGCTGATCTGTCAGTTCGGTCTGTCGATCTAGCGATTATCTAGTCACACATTTTTTATGCGATTTTTATCAAAAGTTGATCCAAATTCATATTTTTGAGGTCTTATCTGATAATAACTAACCCTAGGTCTGACTTCTATAAGTAGAGAGTGACTTTTCTCAGTTTTTCAGATCAGTTAAGAAGTTGAAAATGAATACTCTATTGTGAGAAACTCTGAAACTCTCTGAAGGCTATTGTTCCCATTCATAAACTTTTGCTCTAAGTCTTCTCATTTGGTTGGAAGGAGAGTCACCAAGGAAGAGCTGTACGACATGTCTCTATACACACTTCGATCGTGGATAGAGAATAGTAAAGAAGGTCAATTAGTTGTGGCCCTTCTAGAATGTTCTTCTCATTACTAATTGCAGGAGCTTTTCGACATACAAAGGTTAGTAAAATCTTATTGATTTATGTATATAGCATGTCAAAATTTGTGTTTTGAAAAATATTCTAATTTAAAATTTTTAAAATTTCACTGTGTACTTATTTTCCAACACCCTTGATGTAGAAATACATCTTAGGTCAATGGGTCTTTCTAAAACAATCAAAGTAGACTACATTACATCATCACATGATATGACAAAGGCAATGATTTTTTTTTTGCAAACATCTTGATGAGAATTTAAAATGTGAATAACTTACTACGAAAGATCCAAATGTTCTATGGAAGGATCTTAAGGAAAGATTTGATCACTAGAATGAAGTTATAATTTCCACTATTCATGATGAATGGAATACTCTACGATTCAAGACTTTGAAAAAAGCAGCTATTATAACTTTGTTATGTTCAGAATGGTTTCACAACTAAAATTTTGTGAGGAGAAAATTATAGATAAAGAAATGTTAGAAAAGACTAGCTCTACATTTTATGCATCCCATATAACCTTACAACAACAATATAGGTTATGTAGGTTCAAGAAATATTCTGAGCCCATTTCAACTCTACTAGTGGCAGAGAAGAATAATGAATTTTTGATTAAAAATCATCTGTCTCATCCTTCAAGTTCAGCAGCATGTCCTAAAGCAAATGCTTCAACTACTAAAAATCCTAAACGAGGACATAATTATGGCCATGATTGTAGACATGGTCATAGTTGTAATTATGGTCACGGTCATGGTCGGGGATCAGTCAAAGTGGTTTTTACAACCCTTCATAAAACCATACAATCCAAAAGAAGCATCATATAAGAAGCCATGATAAATGATAAAATGTTTGCTAAATTCTTCTTGAAATCCTAAAGATTCTTGCCATATATGTCATACCAAAGGGCACTGGACTCGAGTCTGTCAAACACCAAGGCATCTTTGTAAACTCTACAAGGCATTCTTGAAAGGGAAAGAAAAGGAAGTGAATTTTACCAAACATTTTGATCTAGTAAATGATTCAACTCATCTTGATGCTTTTGACTTCACTGATGATTTTGCTAAAGAAGATATTGATGATCACTAACAAGATATATCTACTATGCTTTTTATGACATAATATCTGTTTTATTCTTCATGTGTGTCAGATTTTGCATTGTCATATGTACAATAATATATTTGGGATGTTATTCTTATCGTTTAAGTTTGCATAAAGTTTGATATAGGTTATCCTAATGATAAAACAAAATATAAAGTTAATGTTGGGGTTCTATTATTTGCTTTTTTGTGGGATTTTAATTAATAATGAAAAATCATAAACTTATTTTCATTATGACTAGTATCTGTATGACATTGATTATTGATTGTTGTGAATATGATATGTTGTGAGACTTTATGCATAAGATAGGTACTATATTTTGAGTTTGAAATAAACACATATATAAGTGCCACATATTACAACTGATATTTGATCAATAGCCAAATATATTCCATCTAAGAAAATTTAGTTGTATAGTATTTGTACCAATTGCTCTACCACAATGCACAAAGATGGAATCCCCCAAAGTAGACTAGGAATTTATATTGGGTTTGAATCCTTCATATCTTGAACCCTTAAAGTTTATATTTAAAAGGCAACATTTTTTTATTGTCAATTTGATGAAATAATTTTCCCAACATCAGAGGAGAAAAGAAAAGGCTAGAAAAATAGAAATGAAATTTCGTGAAATGAATTATGAATTTGATCATCAGAATAATTAATCTGCTAAATAATTACAAATCAATTTTCAGAAGCATTTAAAGAAAATGACGAGGTCACATATCAACTACTAATATTATAACTCGTGTTTATGACCCTAATGGGCAAAATGAAAATGTAGTAGCACATTAGTCTAAGACATGCCTAAAGAGTGTTAGATCAATCAATCCAAAGATTTTTTTAAAAAAATTTGGCACATCTGAAGAAAATGGTGCTCCTGAACAGGTCATATTGCCATTTGACACAAAAAAAAAAAAAAAAAAGGCCCTATAAATGGTCTAGGTACCTGAAAAATATTAAAAATGTTGAGATCTCACTAAAATTATGTCAATATAGACAAATGATGAAACCACAAGAAGATTGTTGTCGATAACATGCTTGCATATAAAGCATTTGATATAATCAAAGAAAGTGAGGGTCTTGAACCAAAATCTGTCAAAGAATATCGACGTAGAATTAACTGGCAAAAATAAGAAGATGCAACCCAGGCAGAATAAGATTATCTTATAACGAGAAGTATTTGGACCTATAGTCCAAACATATGAGAATATTCTTTTGTGGTAGATGAAATATTTAATTAGCATGGTAGTTCCTGAAGAAGTTGAGATGCATCCAATAAATGTGGTAACCACATATAGATATAAAGGAATATATTCTAGAAGAAACATAAAATGAAACAAATCAAGAGACTTTTGATGTTGGCCAAAACCCTAAAGGTTTAGAAAATCATGAGATCATGATTGATTATGTAACTACCTAAGAATAATCGGATCAAAATAAAATTAAGAGTATTGATGAAATATTTTCTTACTTAGTAACATGTGTTATTAAAAGCGAGGATCTAGATGCAAGAATCATTATTAAGAGTAAAAATAGACATGATTGTAAAAATTGACATGATTGGGCCAAATGGAAAGACGATATGTGAGGAATTAAATTTTCTTAACCAATGTAAAGTTTTTCACCTATTATTCTCACACTTGAAGCTGTGAGACCTATAGGATATAAATAAGTCTTTGTGCCTAAGCACAATAAGAAAAAGGAGATTGTGTGGTACAAAGCTTGACTTGTTGCATAAGGTTTTTTACAAAGACAAAGAATTAATTATGTGGAAACACATTCTCTAGTAATGAATGCAATTATGTTTCCATATTTAATCAGTCTAGTGGTTTTTGAAATTTTAGAAATGTGTCTTATAGACGTTATTATAGCTTACTTTTATAGATCATTTGATGGTGATATTTCTATAAAAATCTCTTACGGATTTAAGATGTTTGAAGCATTAAGCACAAGACCCAAATAAATATTTTTGATCAAGTTATAGAGATCATCATATGAGTTAAAGCAATTTAGACGTACGTGGTATAATTGCTATTTACTAAAGAAAGGAAATGAAAATATACTATATGTCCACATGTTTTTATTAGGAAAACAACATTTCAATATGTAATTATTATTGTCTATGTTGATGATTTGTATCATAGGGACTCGTAAAGAAATTCTTGAGATAGTGATATACTTAAAGGAGGAATTTGAAATAAAAGACCTTAGAAAAACCAAATATTGTCTTGGTATATAGATTAAGCATTTATAAAGTGGAATACTTTCCCATGAATAAAATTATACTAAAAAGGTCTTAAAATGCTTTAGCATGAATAAAACAACTCCTTTAAGTACTCTAAAGATATATAGATCACTCAATATGGAAACAGAACCATTTGTCTTTGTGAAGATAATGAAGAGGTTATTGCTCCAACAGTATCATACCTAAGTACAATTGGAGCTTTATGTATCTTGCTAATTGTACAAGGTTAAATATTAGTTTTGATGTTAACTTATTAGCAAGATTTAGCTTCGCTCGTACACCTAGATAGAAGTAAGCTCATATTTCGTTATCTTCAAAGAACAATTGACTTGGGTTATTTTATCCCAAAGAATTAACACAAGGACTAATTGGTTATATAGATATAGGTCATATGTCAAATCCATATAAAACTAGATCTTAGATTGGATATGTGTTCACATGTAGATGTACTACGATTTCTTGGTGTTCATAAAAGCAAACATTGGTTGCTATTTCATCAAATTACGCTGAAGTTATTGCACTCCACGAAGCAAGTCAAGATTATGTTGGCTAAAATCCATGCCTTAATATATCTAAGCAACTACTGGATTACCACTCAACAAGGATCCAATAATATTGTTTGAAGATAATAATGTATGTGTCACTTAGAAGGAATGATACATCAAAAGTGATAAAACGAAACATATACCACCAAAATTCTTTTTATTTACCCAAGAGTTTGAAAAGAACAAAGACCTTGACATTTAATACACTTGATCAACCGACAACACTTCTGATCTTTTCACGAAAGCACTTCTGACATCAACTTTCAGACAACATATACATAGTATCGGGATGCATTATCTGAGAGATTTGTAAAAAACAATTAATGTCAATTTGAGGGGGAGTTTAGTCAACTGTGCTCTTTTCTCTTGGTTTGGTTTTGTCCCACAAGGTTTTTTTTAGTAAGATTTCTAATAAGACAACATGGAGCATAATACAAAAATGATGTACTCTTTTTTTCCTTTGGTATGGTTTTTGTCCCATTGGAGTTTTCCTAGCAAAGGTTTTTAATGAGGTATTATAAATAGTGTGGATATCCAAAGGGGAGTGTTATAAAGATCAAATTGTGTTTGTCTACTAAAAATTGGTATCCAATATTTATCATAAAAAAACTAATTATTAGACATTGACATAAGTGCTTACATCATCAATGAATAGTACCTGTAAGTAGTATCCAGTATCCTAAGTGAATAATGATCATAAAATGTGCTGTAATTTTTTTATAAATACCTCATCCCTTACTCATTCTAAATACACCTCTCATTTATAATAAAGAATAGCTTCTCTTTCTAGAAGTTCTCTCTAGAAATTTTCTTAGCTTCATATTTTTTGTTTTGCATTCTTTATTTTTCATAATAATTAGGTTTTTTATTTAGCCTGCTATACAACAATTTTCTTTTCATGAAATGTGTCTTTTTAAAATTATATCACGTCATATTTTCAACTATTATACTCTAATAAATCCACTCTCTAATATGTTTTATTGGGTTAATTATGAAATGCACTTTTTCTCTTACTTTATTCCAATCAAGATATAT
>CAMOHE010042064.1:0-52207 GCA_946598075.1 Artocarpus hirsutus
TGGCCAAGGACGAGGTAGAGGTCATGGACATGGACAAGGTTGGAGTCCTGAAAATAACTCCAAAAAATTCAACAACAACTATAAGAGGAGAGAAAGCGTAACAAGAGGCTGTGGAAAAGGAAATTTAAACCCGAGGGATGAAAAACTTAGGCTGAATGCTATAATTGTTATAAGTTCAGGCATTACGCTAGGGATTGTAGAGCTCCAACTAATAGTGTTGAAGAAAAGGCCAATTATATCGAGAAGAAGGGCGAGGAGCATGCAACTTCATTATTAGCTTGAAAAAACAATGATGGAGGTCAAGAAGACATATGGTACCTCGACATTGATGCAAGCAATCACATGATTGGAAAGAAAAGCGTGTTTGTTGAACTAGATGAAATAGTGGGAGGTAACATCTCTTTTGGAGATGATTCCAAAATAGAAGTGAAAGGAAAAGATAACATTCTTATCTGCTTAAGAGATGGTAGACATCAATTCATTTTTAATGTTTACTATATGCCCAACATGAAAAGTAACATTTTGAGTCTAGGACAACTCCTAGAGAAAGGTTATGATATTCATATGAAGGATTATAACCTTCTTATAAAAGATGATAAGAATAACCTCATTGCTAAAGTGCCAATGTCAAAGAATAGAATGTTTATTGTCAACATTCAAAATGATGTAGCAAAATATCTAAAGGCTTGTTATCAAGACGCATTATGGCTATGGCATCTTTTAGATACCTTAACTTTGAAGCCCTGGAGCTATTATCCAAGAAGGAGATGGTAAGAGGTCCACCTTACATTAGTCACCTAGAACAACTATGCAAAGGATATTTACTCAAGAAGCAATTCAAAAGTACCTTTCCAAATGAGTCAAATACGAGAGCTTAAAGGCCGCTCGAGCTCATTCATTTAGATGTATGTGGAACTATCAAGCCAAGTTCTTTTGGAAAAAGAAACTACTTTTTTTCTTTATAGATGATTTTGTCAAAAAAAAAAAAAGTGGGTTTATTTCTTGAAGCAAAAATTAGAAGTTTTTGAAGCATTCAAAAAGTTCAAGGCCACAATGGAGAAAGAAAATGGTCTTTAGATTAAAGCCATAAGATCTGATTGAGAAGGAGAATTCACTTCAAAAAAGTTTCAAGAATTTTGTGAAGCAAATAAAACTCAACAAACCTTGATTGTTCCAAGATCCTCCCACTAGAATGGTGTGGCAGAAAAGAAGAACAAAACCATCCTCAAAATGGCAAAGAGTATGCTCAAGAGTAAGAGCATGTCAAAGGAATTTTGTGCAAAAGTTGAAGCAACTGTCGTCTATCTCACCAATCATTCTCCGACAAGACTGTATGGGGAAAAATGCCACAAGAATCTTAGAGTGGAAGAAAGCCCGGCATTTCCCACTTAAGAATTTTTAGAAGCATCACCTATGCACATGTATCAGATGAGAATAAAAGTAAACTAGATGAGAAGAGTGAGAAGCTTATGTTCGTTGGTTATGACACCAGCTCTAAATGTAACAAGCTGTACAACCCAAAAAATGGGAAGGTTGCTATCAGTCGTGATATGGAGTTCGATAAGGAAAGCACCTACAGTTAGAATGTCCAAGAAGAAAACTACGACCTGTTTCTATACTTTGATGAAGAAGAAGAGGAGCAGCAAAGTGCAACAAATCAACCGATAGAAGATCCCACTACACCACCAGCTTCACTAAGAATAATTGATGAAGGAAATTCACCACCATTTTTATTGGCTAAAAAAAAATGAGGAACATAGAAGGAGCCTTCCAGATCTCTATAAGCTAACTGAGAGACTAGATGATCTCACTCTCTTTTGCCTTTTTGTTAATTGTAAACCGTTGAATTATAACGAAGCTATGCAAGAGGAGAAATGAAGAGCTACAATGGATGAAGAAATTAAGGCAATCAAGAAGAATGACATATGGGAACGTACTTCACTCCTAAAAGAGCATAATGTTATCAATGTCAAGTGGATATACAAGACAAAGAGAAATGCTAAAGGAGCGATTAAAAGGCATAAGGCAAGGCTTGCCATAAAAGGGTATAGTCAAAAGACTATTATTGACTATGATGAGGTATTTGCTCTTGTTGCCCTATTAAAAACTATATAACTGATAATTTCTCTAGTAGCTCAAAACAAATGAAAGATACATCAAATGGATGTAAAGTCTACGTTCCTAAATAGAGTCCTCAAAGAAGAAGTTTATGTTCAATAACCATAAGGATACGAAGTCAAAGGACTATATGACAATGTTTAGTATAGCTATCGAAAGTGGGTAAGGTCTAGTAAGAGTGTCTACCACTTCATACTGTACATCAAAATATCATGGTAAAGTCTAGTGAGAGTGTTTAACACTTCTCATTGTACATTAGAGCAGGTCTTATATTAAAGTAAGTTGTAAAATGGAGAACTCTATCCATCTGACAACAGACTCTGCATTTGAGTCTACATCTAAAACCGGTCATCCTTAGACATCTCGCCGTCCGAGGGATCCTCCTCCTAGGTGAACTCATCATTGCTAGCTAGGATGACATGCTTTGGTGGAGGATAATCATTGTCGTCCTCATCCGTAGACTAATAGTTTGGGATCAACTCATCATCGTCGTCATTGTTGCTAGCGAAGTATTCGACTATAGCCTCCTCCTCCTGTTGAGTGGCAGCTATTGTAGCATTGGCCTCTATCATGGCCTGAACCTTATTGTGCTTACCCTCTTGATATATCAGCTCTGATGCTAAGTGATCAATACTCCCATAATGTTTCAGGCAAGGGAAATTTTTTTTAATGTCATCAGGAACTCTCCTCCATAGAATAGTCTACATCTCTCAAAAATAGGCAACTAGTAGAAACTCTAGAATCATGGTGTCTCAAAAACGCTGATAGGACTCTCCCTAAATATGAGTCCCATACAGTCTAAAGAGCTAAAAAGCGTCTATATTACATATCTTCCCATATCTGAGGATCCCTAGGCTGCTCGAGCATTGTGGCATAGGGTTGAGGTTTGAACTTCTGTTGAAGTTACATCTTCATGGTATGCTAGTTTTGGGGCTCCTTACCTAACTTTACAAACCATGTTAGAGCAGGCGGGACCTATAGGTGTGCACCGGTATGGAAGGAGTTGAAGGCTATATCGAGCTTATGGATCCACTATGTAAGACTATAGAGATAACGTTGTCCGTACAAAGTACCTAAAGCAAAATCCCTAAAGGTGACAATCGCTCTCCTATCCTCATCTACTTAGCATGGGTTAATATGTACAGCCATACTCTAAAAAAAAATTAAGAAATATTTACTATTAAATATAACTTAACTACAAAAAAAATCCTGACTTACTTGGACTATGGTAGAGCAGACGTGAGACAATATGAAGTAGAATGACAAGATATCAACTATGATACCAACTGTAATGACCCTACCTACTTGGCCGTTACTTAACTACTTAAACATACACTTATTTAGATTATATAATTTTATGGAACATTTTTATTTAAAAAAACTATTTTAAATGTTTAAATAACCTTACTAATTAATTTTAATAAAAGTATTCTGTTGCAACAGAAATTATAATATACCGTATTAGAATAATAGTCTTTGCTACTTAATTAATTTTTTTAATTAAAACTTTTTTTCTTTTTGTTGCAATAGAATTAGTAACATATTATGGTGGTTTAACAATCATCCAAAACTTACATACATATCACTAGAATCATATAGTTTTACATATAATCAAAAGGTCATAAATAACAAAATTAGTTGTAGAAATTAAAGCGCGTTGTATCCAATTCCCAAAACTCTACTATAATTGTTCGTCACTTTGCCATCATTCATCAGACATTGCTGATAGGTAGCTTACCTATAGTACAAACATACTTGGATGAGTTTTTGCTCAGCAAATAGGAACTATAACTTGTAAAACATTTAAAATAATATATAACAATAATATGAATGTGCCAATTATGCTTAGTTGTTATCACTTCTTATTATTTTGTTAAACCAGAGTAGTCGTACCAATTGCTTATGATCATTAAGAAGTTAGCGTTTGCAAGATCCCAACAACACCGTAATCCAATTTATTTTTATTTTTATTTTCATTTTTATTTTTATTTTATTCTCAAGGAATTTACTAAATTATTTAGTAAGTATGCAGTATGGCATGGCATTGCATACTATAACATAAAGTTTAAACATGCTTCACTGCTTTGTAAACTATGAGAAACATTTATTTTTAAATTATTTGTATTAGAGGTGAGATTCTTACTTACATGTTTTCCTGAAGTACATCTTCTAGTAGCCCAGAAATTCCTATTGTCCATTTGAAAAATTTTATATAAAAACACCCATTGAGAGTGTAAAACTTACTTATCTTATGCGATTTAACTTTTAGCATAATCATAAGGATTTTAATCCTTTTTTTAGATTGTAATTTTCGTTATCAAAGGATCTTAAAAAAATCATTTTTATTAGAAGGATTAATTAATTAAATCTTTATAATTTTAGTTTTCCTTAATTGTCTTATTAACTTGTGCTATGATAAGTAATTAACTTTTTTTGTTAAATAAGTCTATATAATTTCACTTAACTAATTTAACAATGACATAACTTTATTGTCCATAAATTAAGTTCTAAATAACCATTTTCTTAATTCATTTATTAGACTCATAATTGAGTTAAAGCACATTAAGCCTAAACAAGTTCCTATGATGTTCCATATACTAAGTTGTTGAAACTTTGGCCTGAGAGGGCTCTTGGACTAGTACGAATGTTAGGCCTGTGTCTAGCACAGTAATATTAAAGGATCTACCGTATTGGGCTTTTACAATATCCTTTTAAACATTCATTTGAAAACTGCCAAAGTTTATGGAAAACTATATCCATATAATTAAAGTTTCGTATTAAAAACCATTGTTTTAAAATAGTGTTTGAATTTGTTAAAATAGTAATTGTAGACTCATATAGTTTTTTAAGTGCTATAATTTATTTGTTAGTCGCAAAATAGAATTTTGTTGTTAAACAAGAGTTTGTTTATAAAACTAATATGGAGAGATACTTTCCGATTAGTTTTAAAGAGTTATCATTAAACTATATGTTAAAGAAGGTTTTTCTTTAAAATTATTCTTCATAAAAGTCTCGAGGTCTAAAGACTTTCATGTTTATAAAAATCCAGTTTACTGTCTTTAGCATATCTGTATTCGACGATTTTAGCAAACTTTACCAATAAAAAAAGCTTTAACTGCTTTTATTGATCCAATTTAAAGTCCAATTTAGAGATAGATTCTCATGAAGTTTTCTTCACAAAAGTTCTTTATTTCATCAAAAAATAAAACTTTTGTGTTTTGCAAAAATTATAATCTGGACTTTTCAGAGGTCGTTTTCATTAAAAAAACAAAAATTGCCTTTTTAGTAGATAAAATTAGCAGCCATCTTTAATTGTCTGTAACTGTATAATCGAGGTGGAATTTTAATTTTTTTCTTAGTGAAAGTTCTTTATTTGATCAAGATATAAAAATTTTCGTGTTTTATGAAAATTATAATTCAACAACAAAACGGCCTGAATGCTTGAAAAACTGTAGCAGCCCCTTTTAATAGTTTTTGGACAGTTTTAGAAACTGTCCATAAATGTATTTTACATGTAGAATTTGAAAAAGTTTTCTTTATAAAAGTTGTCTGTATCATCAAAATATAAAACTTTTGTGTTTAGTGAAAATTATGATTCGGACTCGAGATGACCTAACTTGGCTAAAATAGCAATAGTAAAAAAAAAAAAAAAAACAGCTCGATAGTCACAAATACTATTTCATGCAGTTTTGAAAAATTGCTCGACTTAAACTCAAAACTGTATTTTTTCATAGTCATGGAATTTTATTCAAAACGTCGAAATCAAAAGTTTCATATTTGGAAAAAGTTTGAAATCGAGCTCTAAGACTTCCGTTTTTATAATCAAATCAGTGGAAAATTTTTTCCATGATCCAAAACATGTATAAACCAAACTAAATATGCATTGTCTATACTTTTACACCAATATACATATATAACCATACTAACCAATATAGAGGGATTAGTACAAATTATTTTCATATTAAATCATAAACTAACTCATAAAAATACTAACTTTAAATCAACTAGGAGAATGAAATGTAAAAAGTTTAGAGCATTTACTGCCGATGAACTACTCTTGGAAACTACTTTTAGAAAACTAGTTTCTCCTCCTCCTTTGTAATGCCCAAAAATTTTTGAATATAAATTATTGTTACAAAGTACATAAATGCATAATTTTTTTTGAATTATTATCATGAGTCTCTATTATTGTCATTATTATTGTTATTATCAATATTGTTATTGACTAATAATTTTACAAAGTGATTTTAATTACAACGTGAAGGTACGAGCCTCAATTATGAGCATGATGTGCTAGTGTATAATTATTTTGATTTGTTTGTAAACATCCTACACTTGGATTCTCTTGGATTTTAATTTACTTGAATGTGATATAATAATTTTTATAATTTTTTTTTTGTAAATCATTTTTAAATCTTTTGAAATTACTAGAGATTATCATTTTAAATTTTTTAGAAATTATTTTAAATCTTCATGTTCTTTCCAAAATATAATAGTGACAAAAAAATTTTATTATCGTCATAAGCATCCTCAATTGCATAAAGGAAAAGTAAATTTAGAATTTTCTGAAAAGTTTTAAAGGTTTTTATTTTGACCCTTCAACTTTTGAAAAATTTTTGCAAAGAAGCCCCTAATAATTGTTCCAGCTACAAACCCACATCCCTGCATGCTTTCCATCCCTATTTTCACTATTACCCATACCTTTTCTCCTACCTACCCTCTCTTTTCTTCCATGTCTAAGACCACCAAAATCTATAGAGAACTTCAAAAAAACTCCTGCCACCTTCCCTTGGGGAAATCAAAGAGAAACCAAGAGAAAACCAGAAGAACTCTTAGAGAAATTCCATCCAAAAATCAATTCTGACACTAGGATTCAAGAGCTGGCATCTTCAAGCTTTTGTCTTCAAAGAGGTAGGTTTTCTTAAGCCCAAAACTTTTCTTTGAAATGTTTGTTTGTATATTTGAATATTTTATGAGGTAAATGTTTTGATCTTTAGGCTAGATGATGTTGAATTTGTGTGAGGAACATGCTAGAGTATCAAGATTTTATGTTCTTAAGTGTTGTAAAGGATATATTTATTATTATTTTTGAGTATTATGGGTATGATAGAAAATGTTGTTTAAGTCAAGATATGTTTTATGTTGACATACACAAAATTAGTTTTGAGATTATGTAAGATGATAACATGATTTGGTTTAAAGAAAATCTTGAAGTATTAGAAACTTAATTACACCTCCTTGAGTAGTGTCTGTTTCTTACATTTATGGGATTTGATGAAACTGATTTTTGAGGATTTGTTTTTATTTTTGAAAAGTTGACATACTAAGCTTTCCAACAAGCTATCATTAGTCCAAATTGGAGTTGTATTCAATTCTCTATGAATTTTTGAATTTTTGGCTGAAAACTAGAAAATCTACCAATAGTATACAACCATTTTGCAAATTGTCAAACTTAAGAAAAATACTTATTTTTATTTGAATGGGATAAAATTAAATCTAGAGATATATGTAGATGTGTAGTATATTGCATAAAAATTTCGAAGTCATTAGAATATTGTGATATTTAAAACAACAGTACTATGAATTTTGAATTATAAAACATATAATTTTTCTTCATTGGAAATTTATGAAATTAAATCTAGTGATAGATTGGATGTCTAATATTTAGTATAAAAATTTCAGAACTGTTTAAAGTTTGTGTGATTTTTAAAATTCGTGGATTGTTGACTACATGTAATGTTTTTCTAGAAATAGTATGGTGTATTCAAAAATGTCAAAATTGTCCTTAAGCTAATCTAAAAATTGTGAAATTTAATTTGCTAATATGTATAGATGTTAAGAATGCTATATACAAATTTTAGAGCCATTAGATTTTTGTATAATTTTAAAAAATTCATTGATTGATGGCTGTCAATGAAAAATGTGTGAACTTGTCTAAGTTTAGAAATTTTTTTTATATCTGTTGTTTTTGTAATTTCACTATATGATTATTCCACTTGAATTTTAATGTCATTAAATCATTATAATGATGACTTGTGAGACTAAATGGTAAATTAATAAAATTAGGAATTATAACATGCCATCACTTTGTGAAAAGGTTGACCTTTCTACGCTTGCTATTGTTTAGAATAATTGTAAGTAAAGTGCTCACATGTAAAATATAACAGTATTGTACATGTTCTTGGTATTTTAATTATTTGAAGCGTGATTTATCCTTTGTATATTTTTAATAATTTTAGATATTTGAGAAATGATATATGTATGCGATTATTTTTGAAAGCACTTGATATTATTATTGTGAAAGTTATATTTGAATTCAAGATGCTTTTACATGGCTCAGTGTTATGTTATATAAGCCACCGGGCACAGGATGATTAGTACCCCTTGTATTAGAATTTCAATAGATTAGTTCCCGCATGATGATTAGTGCTCTTATATTATTATTTTAGAAGAGTAGTTCTTGCAGGGTGATAAGTGCCCTTATGTTATTTGGGAGATTAATTCTTACAAGGTGATTAGTGCCCTTGCATAATTGTGCCCAAAAAATAATAATAATGACTACACTAAAGCCCAAGCTTGAATTATATTGTATTATTAAAAATACTTTCATGCACTTACAAAACTTTAATTAGTTACTGAGTTTATCATTTGCATTATTAAGTTATGTATTGCAAGAACTTCAAATAAAATCTCTGGCTCATAAGTTGAGTGAAGACGCAATTATGGCTACTTCAGAACCATTTATGTATATGGCCCGACCTGTGTGTCTATTTGTTGTAAGTTATCACCGCATGTTTGCAATTTTGATAATTTCCAAACTTGAGATTGGGAAAAAAATTGTTTTATTTGGCTTGTTGTCAAAACTTTAGGATTAATATGTATTTAAAATATTCTAAGATATCTTCTGCATAATTATTCCCCTTTGAAGGATTTAAATTATTTCCACTTTGAAGATTTAAATCGTTTTCTATTTAATGATATTGTTTTCTTAAATTGTATTCTTAAAGATTTTTCAAAAAAAAAAAAAATCATTTTCTATTTGCTATTAATAAAATAGTAAATTTTATTACTTATATTTTAGTATTGTAATATTTTTGGAAGTCGTGATTGGGGTAGTGACATTCTTCTTCTTCATTTGGCCTCTAAATCATAAATCTATCTTAATAAAAATTTAAACTTTGCTCTAACTAAGAAAAATGAAGAAGAAAGTTTGGAGATTTCCCTTAAAGATTAAGTCCTTTGGCGGTTCTAGCTGCTATTCTTTCTCGGTATTTTTGGTTAGTGAGCAAGGATGTGACAAAAGGAAGAAAATTTTGGAGAAGGAAGCTATGGGAGAACTTGCTTTGGTAATGGGAAAAGAGAGAAGAAATGAAAAAAATGGTGTCTTGAAAATAAAGCCTCTATTTATAGACAAGGCTTAATTTGCCTTATCACTTAATCCTATTTTTAGTTAAGCTCTTGATTAAGTTTAATTGAACTAAACTTTGGATTAAAGCCACTAATTGTTAGCACTATTCTTAAGCAAAAAAGGGATAAGAATGGCATCTCATGATGAGTCTTAAGTACATCATCAAATCAAGGCTTAAATCAAGTCAAGTCTTGTACTCTAAAGATTCCCTCTAAAACCAATGAAATTTATATTGGTTAGGGTTGACTAAACTTAGCTGACAGAAAATTTTGTTTTCAAATGTCCTTTCTCACTGCTTACTTATAGTTACACTTTAAAGTTTGTAGAAATTGAGACCAATATAGATCTTAATCGTGTATCAATATTCGACTGTTTTTAGTCTGAAAATTATTTCTAGACTAATAAAAATCTAAAGAATTTTTCTACAGTTGGCCTCAATAATTTAACAGTGTCAATTATAGAGCTTGGATAGCCTTTTTCTACTGAATTAGCTACTCATATAACTTTGTTTTTTTAATTAATTGGCAATTAAGTGCTTGTTAAGCATTAGAATGTTTCTCTATATACTGCTAACATCGTACTACACTGAAAAATTCTTGTAATTAAAAATTTTAAATTATTTATGGATTAGATTTCTTCTACCTTAAATTGCGATAAGAATTTATCAACCTAATTATTTAATCACAAATGTTAATAAATTTAACTTGAAAATTTACTTCAGAATTTTAGAATATTTATATTAATTCTACAAATCGTTTAGTCACAAAATTAGATATGATATTTCTAAGAAAATCCTTGACTTAAATATGTAAATTATATCATTAAATTCTAGGATTTTCTCCGTCATTACAGTTAATGTGCATTAGTCAATTTAGACCCTTAGCAACCAGAATCAAATGTTTGGATTGATTTAATAAAAAAATTTCAAGATCAAATGCTTAGTTTTATGAAAGATTAGGGACTAGTATAGAAATTATCATTAATTTTAAAGCATGTTAATCCTTTACATTAAAATTAACAAAAGATTTCCAAAATTTCACAAAAATAATTGTGTCTCAATAGCATAATAACTATATTTTTTTTTTTTTTACAAAATCAATTTCAATAATTGTCAAAATATTGTCTGCACTATTGTTAAAAACCTTTAAAAATATAACAAGTTTACATTCATTTCAATGTAACTACTTGTGTAAAAAATTCAATTACTATGCAACTCTGAGAAATTACTAAAGCATTTGCCCATTTTGTCCACTAAATGCTGTGTGGGGGACTAAAATTGTCAAACAAAAATTAAAATTCATCAACCAAAATGACACAATAATCGTAATTCATACACTAATAATACTACTAACCCAAAATAAAATAATCGGCAATTTTTTTTTTTATTGTCCCCCGACTGTTAACTGAAGATTTGGTCCTAAACTTTATTTTATTAAAAGACATTGAACTCTTAAAAAAAGTGACAAAAGAGAAGAATGGACAAGAGATCATCGGCATCCATAACATAAAATCGTGAATCAAAAAGAAAACGTAACCATAATTCCTTTTTTTAAGACAGGATAGAAGTCACAAAATTAATGGGTGTCGGAGCTGCTACAATTACTTCAACAGGAGTTGTCGTCGCTATTGGTAACGTCTTCTGTTCTTTGAACCATTTCAAGGCGCAAAATCCATCATTCGATATTCTTGTTATCGTCAGGCTTATTGGTTGATTGCGAGATCAAAGTCGCGATGCGTTGCTTCTGCCAGATGAGTTTGTCAACTTTCTGGAGGCATTCTATGCGTGTATTCCACCCAAGAAGTGGAGTTGGCGAATTGCGAATATGCTTCGCGCAAGCCTATTTTGCTCCAGACGTGATCGTTCGTGTGTAATTGCTGTTTACGACAACTTTTAAGTCTCTCGTAGACGACCCATTTTGGGGTTTCATCGCCAGGAATGATCGCCACCTCAAAGGGTCACCCACGACAACTATTGTAGATCTCTTGCAACGGCCCTCACCTCCGAGATGCGACCCTCAAGGGTCTCTCGTAGGACCCTACATTGGGTTTCTCCTTCACATTGCTTTTAAAATCTTTCCTTTCTCTCCATCAATCGTTGGACATTTCGAGCCCTTGTTGAGACAATGAGACTGCACCCACTATTAGACCCATTTTTTTTGTGGTACTATCATACTGATTTTTTAATCGCTAATCCAACAATCCATTACTGCGTCGGAAAAAACTATGTACTTGCAAGAAAAAAAAATTTTAACAGAAAAATCGATCACTAACCCAAGAATGGTTTGAGAGTTAACAATGTTAATTCAACTTCTTGTTCAATGTGTAATATCATATCCAGCATTTTTATTTCAATTTCTCTAGAGAAAGAAAATTATGCAAAGCTAATGCAGCTTATAATTGTCACAATATAATAAATCATGATTGTTGAATTCTATAAGAATTGGCTGTTGAATGATGAAAAAGCTCTAGTGAATCAAAGTTTATCACTACAAACTTTGACTGTCTCAAAGATTATTGATCAGACTTAAAATCCACCCTCATTTATTATCAATTATATGTTCTTCACAATGTTGTTATCATTGTTATTATCATTATCTGGAAGGGCTTTACTACTTGTTCATACATACAATATATAGTGTCGGCTACAAAAGACATTTTTTTTAATTAATCCTAGATTTGTACATGAATTAGTGGCTGGCTGGCTGGCTGAATTGTGTCGGGTAATGCCAAAACACACATGTTGAAATCATTGTGGAAACGATTAAGGATAAAAATTGCAAAAAAAAAGGGGAAAAAAACGAATAAATTAATTAAACCGAAGCTGAACTTCTAATGTATTGAAGTTCAATTCGGGGCCTGCTTTCTCCACACCTTAACACGTGAGAAAGCAAGTTCAACAAACATTCACAATAATAATAAAAAAAAGGGCAACTATTAACAATTGAGAGAGAGAGTCAAGCAAGCATAAAAAGCTGAAAAACGTTCATATGAGAAGAATTTGGAGTCAAATTTCGGCTCAATTTTTACAAAACAAAACTACCATAATATATGCATATTAGTACAGAACTGAGTCTCTATCCCCGGCATTAATAGCAGCAGCAAATTATCTTGTTTCTTGTCAAGTACTAAAAGATGTGTCTCCTTAAACATATTTAAGGCTCTTAAGAACTTCCTTGAGGTCAGGAGGAAGATGATAAAACCTTCTTGCATATCCGTCAGGATCAGCAAGCAGTATCTTCTTCTCATTCTTGGCTGCATCGTCCTTTCGACCGACTTCAAATGAAAGCCTACAAAAAAAAAAAAAAAAAAAAAAAGAAGAAAGATACAAGGTTAAGAATGAACGAACCTCCATAGTAGTACCAGAAAAACAAAACGACAAAGTATTACACTGCAAGACGTCCAATTGCGCTGTAGTATTGTTCGTTCGCAATTGGATGCTCTGGTTCTTTTAGGCCTGCTATTGGTTCCAGCTATTCAATCACTTTGTCAACGCTTTCCCTGCTTCATGAGGAAACATAAAAACCATGGCATTTCCAAATTTAACACTCCATATGAGGACACCCTAAATTTCAATTACCTGAAGATGATAGCAGAAAGCAGCCATGTCAGGTGCAACAAATCGGACAACGTGGAAGTCGACAGTAGGGTCAGGGCTACAGATAACCAGTAGCAACAAAAAACTTGTAATTAAGATTAACTAACCACTCAGAGATGGTACTTTCTCAAGAGGAGGCAAAAGTTAATTATTCCTAAAAACATTCAAGCGCATTTTTAGCAGTGAATCTCAAACTGCAGGTTACCTTGGACGTTTCCAAGAGCTTAAGAGCCTCTGCGTACTGCCCTTCTCTTGAAAGAATGGAACTCATGGCGAACAATCCATGTAGGGGCTCTGGATCCTTGGATAATGCGACTCTGAAAAACAAACACGTAACTTTAGAACTAGATATTTGGAAAAAGGATTATGGTCTTTTAAGATAAAACAGGTCTTACTTCAATGCTGCCTCTGTTTTTGCTACATTGCCCTCCAATAAATGCGTATGAGAAATCTGTAGTCAACAATCGACAAAGCTTAAAAATAAGATCTGACATGGTCAATAATAGTTTTGTTTTACAAAAGCTCAAATTCAAAGTCACTAACATCAAGTAGCTCACCATGGAAAGCTCTTCCAGATTAGTGGTGTACAGTTTTGGGTTGGGATTACACGCAGAAGTAGTTCCCAGTAGCGAAGCTCGCTTCGCCATATTATGAGCCAACTTGGATTCTTCAACAACATAAAAGTTTCCGTCAGCAATAACATAAAATAAACCCATAACCCATAAAATACCCACGTAGTTTCTACCCACTTTTTCATAAACAATATAAAAGGAAAAATCTGAACTTTGAGCTAAAAAAAAATCTGAAAACCACATAAATTAATCGTTGGAAGCAGCATCATGTCTAACGTTACTTAAAAATGATAACTTTGAAATATTTTTTAACGTGACAACTAAAGTTTCGAACTGCAAAACAATTTTCCCTCAGAATATGGAAGATTTTTTCAGGAAGTCAAGAACGAAAGCTCCCTTAGACAAACAAAGAATCAAACATAGACACAATTGTGACTTAAAAAAATTAACGAAAAGGAAAATAACCAAGAAAACGAAGAAAAAACCAAAGGCTTAGGAACAATATGAAGAAATTAAAAACCCTTTTGGATTAAGATAAGTCGTCTGAAAGAAGAAAAAGGAAGAGAAAAATAGCTTTACTTGCTTGGGAGAGAATTTTTGCTCTTGCTAGAGAGAGAGAGGGACCACCTACGGAGAGACGGGCTCTTTTCAAGCTTATATCACCTTGGTTCTTTATCCTGTTTAGTTCCTTGGTTCAAATGGATTCAAATTAGATGTTTAGATGTCATGCATCCAAATCATGTGGTAACATAACGGTTTAATTAAAGTAAATGAATAAAATTAATTAAACATGTTGATTATTTTATTAATATTTTTAAAACATTTTAGGTAAATTATAAAAGTGTGGTAAATTTTAAACTTTTTTAAAATACTATCAATATTAAAATTTAGCAATTAAATTTCTAAAATGTCTCAAAATAAACTTAAAACGTAAAATCCGTCAGAGTAATCTAGGTCACATTGGATTTCACATGATGCACATAAGCACAGATATAAAGAAAATATAATAAACTACAGCCCAACAGAATTTAAACAAAGCACATGATTAATGTTCCATTATTACACGTCTTGTTAATAAAAACTAATAACTAAACAGCTCATGGTCTGCGTGAGAATATCAGCAGTGATCTACTCGGCGGCATGCTGCGAACTATCTAGAGGGGGGATTTAAAACAAAATAGTAGAATCATAAGCGAAAGGCTCAATGGGACTTGGGTTTTAAAATTATCGTTTATAAAACAAAATAAACGAATATAAATGTGATTCAAAGGAATACTAAATGATCAAGTACATTTATACTTACGGTTTAGGTCCTGTGATTATCTCAAATCATATATTATTGTTCATTATGTGCAAAGCCTGCTATAATCACCACCGTAGTGGCCCAGTTGGGTTTCAAAACTTGCCTCCAAAGTTGCTTTCTACAGACCTGATCTTTGCGTGTGGTATCATGCACTTATAAATCATTCCAAATGGGGGTTTTTAGTTCGTTTGGTATTTAGTATCATTTATTCATGTCATTTACTTGGTATACTTTTTTTGGGTTATCATTATACATTTATTATTCATTATGATCATATCCAATATCTCTTGGAAATAAATAAATACATATAATTCAATTCTTAAACACGTTTTAAGAATATACAGTATGGCCAAAACCTGTTTAAAATCATGGCTATCGAAATGAAGGGTGTAGAGTCCTACCTCGTTATTTAGCACCGTTTACGTCTATACTACAATCCCTGTTCCACTAAATGTTAACTCCTCATAATAGCAAGCAACCTTGGGTATAGGCTAGATACATTAATATCTAAACTTGAATATTCTACATTAGTATACTATTTCATGGTACCTTAGTGTGTCTTTAGACTCAAAATAATAATCTATGCCATCTTTGTATTCTCAGTTTCTTTTGAACACAAAAACATAATCTTTAAAACATTTATTAGTCACAAAATAATTAAAATGGAAGGGCAAAAACTACCAATTTAGGCTGCACAGTCAGCCTGTTGATCGACTAAGTCAAGCCTACCGGACCTATTGAGTTTAGCCTGTCGGTTAATGAGTTTAGCTTGCCAAACTTGTGTAGTGCGGTCGACCGCGTGTTCATGGATAGCAAGCTCTGTTCTGAGCTCCCAAGCTCAATCTGAGTCCAAATCAATTTTAATGCATTCCAAACATGTTCTAATAAGATATAAACATGATATGAAAATATAAACTTGGTTTTATCCACATGCAATATCATTTCTTCATTTTTTATACATTTTTTACATATAATTTCTAGAATAAACAAAACTAATGCAAGACCTATTTTAAGTCTATTTTAATCCAAATGTGAGATGAATTCATGATGAAATGTGTTCTACAAACTCAGACTATGCATGGGTAAAGTCTATCAATACTCAAATCATACATGCAAAGAAAAATCTTGTTCAAACTAGCTCAAAACCAATACAGTTTTAGCTGGAAATAAAAGTTTGACTTTGAACTCAATTTTGATCATATAATTAGAGTTTAAACTTTAAATCATGAGTTTGATTTGTCACATAGCCTTGTGTTAATCGGTTTGGTATAGCTTGAAGGCTTCAAATATATGTTACTTGGCCTCTGCTTCTTTACTGGAAATGAAGGCTTGAAAATGTTTGTTGTTCTTTGAGTTTGTCAAAGTGTTTTGAAGCAATGCGGGTGTGTTTTCTGGTTGTATACAAAGTGGCGAAGAACGTGCAAAGGTGAGTCTGGATAGAGCTTTGAAAATAAAGAGTGAGGAGGGACGTGAATGAGTAAGAGGGGAGCAAAAGGAGTCTCTGAATGTTTTTAGCATTCTCTAAATTAGAACTGAGAGATGGTTTCCATCCAAACCATGGTCTGTACACATTTTGATAAAGGAGTTTCAATGTCTGATTGTTTCACATGGGAGGGGCACCTGGGTGTGTGAGTGTTTGAGTTGCTAGACTCAAATTCACATGGTCTTGTCTATATGGGATGGAATAGGGACTTGTTGGTCTTTTGTCAAGTTGTTGTTGAGTTTTTTCTTTAATTAAAAATATGATTTTGATAATTAGAATAAGATACCAAAATTTGCTAAAATTGATTAAATAAATTGTAGAAATTAAAATAAAATAACATGTAATTAAAATACAATCAAACAAGAAAATGTCACAAATTGATTAATTAAAAATTAAATCCTAATTAGGCACACTAATTGCTAATTTAGCATACTAATCATGATTAAATAAATTTGGACATTACAACTCTCCTCCCCTTAGGGAATCTCATCCTTGAAATTAAAACTTATTTCAAAAGCAAAATAAATGCGGATACAATTCTTGCATTGTCAATTCTACTTCCCACTGCTTCTTGTTGACACTTTGGTGTTGACACAAGTGGTATATCATGACATCATGAACTTGTCACCTTTCAATCGATAATCTGGACTGGCACCTCCTCGTATGTTATTTCATCATGCACCGGTACATCATAGAATGAAACAACCTTGTTAGGGGTCGGGTTGGAATTTCTAGAGCATTGACATGTTGAACATGTTATGAACATGAGAAAGCTCGGGAAGTAGATCAAGTCAGTAAGCAACTGCACCGACATGTGGAGAAATTTTTCAGTTACGCTGAAATGCGTAATTCCTTTATGTGGAGAAATCTTTACCTGTGAGTCCTAGGAAACTATAGATTTCTGCCACATTCTTTGGTAATTCTCACTACACCACTATCTATATTTTAGAAGGATCTATAGAAATACCTAGATCAAAGACAACATGATCTAGAATCTCCTTCTTAGTATATTGTTGATGCTCCTGAAGAGTATGTAGAACAATTCTCAAATGTTGCTCATGATCCTTCCAAGTCTTAAAATAGATCAATATATCATTGATGAACGTATTCATGAACTGATCCAAGTAAGACTAGAAGATCTGATTCATTAAGTCTATAAAAGTTACGTTAGCATTTGTCAATTAGAATGACATTACTAAGAATTTGAAATGCCCATGTCGAGTCATGAAAGCCATCTTAGGGATATCTTCCACCTTTATGCTGAGTTGATGATATCTTGAGCGTAGATCTTTCCTTAAGAAATACCAGGAACCTCCCAATTGATTGAACAATTCATCAATCCTTGGTAATAGGTACTTGTTCTTTACTGTAACAAGAGGTCGTAAGTATAGAATACTTACTAATCACAATGCCTATATCTTCCTTAATCTTGGCCATTTTAAATGAATTATAAAGTGATTTAATTTCAAAGATTTTTTAAGAAAAATTAAAATGCAAAATCAGAACACACATTTTTTTAGAATTTATTTGAAAATCCAAAGAAATTGCATTTACAAAATCAAATCCATTAGAATGTGTCTTGAGAGAAAATTGAAAACAGTTTAACTTTGTAACTCAGCCATTCTAAACAAGTTTAATTTTATTACTAGAAATTTAAGATAAACTATCCTCATTTAACGACAGTTTTTTAAAAACTATCGTGGTAGGGAACAAAAAAACGTGGGGAATTTGCCTAAAAAGACGAAAACAGTTTTGGTAAGAGGTGATGTCTCTCATGATAGTTTTCAGAAAAACTATCGTGATAGATTAAACTTTCCATGACGGTTTTCTAAAAACCATCGTAGATGATTTATTTTTTCACGATAGTTTTTAGTAAAACTATTGTAGAATGTGCATTAACATCTTTATTCCAGCTCGACAATCAGACATGAATCACAAAACCAGCACTCAAAAATACATAGAACCTCCCAAAATTGCAGTTGCCATCCTCTCTACCTCCATCCTCCTTAATCTTCTTCCTAATTGTAAGTGTTTTATTATGTATATTTATAAACAGGTTTTGATTTTATTGATTACCTTTTTGGTTTATGAATTTATAATCATGATAGTTTTTGAGATACGTTGGGTATGATTAATTTATGGATCAATTAATATTATTGATCGATGTTTATTGTTTTGTGGATGTGATTAGTTATTTGGATATGGGTATGATTAATTTATTTTATAAATATGATTTATTATTTGAATATGATGGGTATGTGTAATTTGTGGATATTTGAGTATGTTTAACTATATTGAAATTTAAAGGTATGAATAATTTGTGAAAACTGTGGATTTATGGTATGATTTATATATGGTAGGTTACTTAATTTGTGAAATTGTTTTTAATTGAATTGCATTATATCTTTTTCGATTTAAGGCTTGTAAAATGAACACGAAATAGATGTGGGATTTTTAATTGTCTAGAGAATATACGAATGGTGTGGAAGAATTCTTGGATTTTGCCAAAACTCATGCCCATGGTGATAAAATTCGGTGTCCTTGTGTTTAATGTGGAAACCATAGATCTTATTTAATTCCAATTGTTAGAGGACATTTATTTTAGAATAGGATGATAATTAGTTACCAAATGTGACATTTTCATGACAAGTATAAGTTCAATCTAACTTTAGTAAGTAAAGAAAGGAAGCTATTGTCGAAGATAATATAGATGATCACGACAATATGGTTGACATGGTCAGTAATTTAGAAGAACACTTTTTACATTTTCTAGACTTATTTGAAACAATGATGAATGATGTCGAGACACCGGTGTATGAGGGGTGTGCAAATTTCAATCCATTTTAGTTGGATTATGGAATTTGAAAGCATTGGGTGATTGATCAAACTCTAGTTTCATAAATCTTTTGGAATTTCTTGGAATGCTTCTACCGGAGGGTAATAAATTATCAACGAGTATGTATGACATTAAGAAGACTTTGAGCACTTTCAGAATGGAATATGAGAAAATTCATGCTTGTGGAAATGATTGTGTTCTTTGTGGGAATTAATATATAAGGATGAAAATTATTGCCCAGTTTGTAAAGAGTCATCAAGGTGGAAGAAAGGAAAGGAGTCAAAAGATGCTAAGAATGGAGTGCCGATGAAGGTATTGTGGTACATTCCACTGGTACTATATTTGAGATGTTTATTCAAAAGCGCAGAGTATGCTAAGAATTTGACATGGCATCATGACAAATGGGATGATGGTATGCTTAGACATATGACGGATTCACCATAATGAAAGACTTTTGAAGACGATCATCACGAGTTAGTACAAATCCAAGAAATATACGTTTCACTTTGTCGATGGGTAGAATGAACCTACATGGCAACATGAGCAGTAGGCATAGCACTTGGCTTTAATCTTGTCAACTACAATCTTTCTCCAAAAAAATGTGCATAAAGCGGAAGTTCTTAATGTTGTCTTTATTGATCTTGGGTCCTTACCAATTGGGGAATAACATTGATGTGTACTTAGCGTCGTTATTCGATGACCTAAAGAACTTGTGGTAAAATGGAATCGAAGTTAGAGATGCTTATTGAGAAGAAACGTTCATACTTTGTGTAATGTTGATATGGACAATTAACGACTTCCCTACATATGGTAATTTATTTGGTTATTAGGTGGAGTTCTATTGGTTGTCCTATTTGTATGAAAGAAACGTCTTACAAACACTTGAAGAATGGTAAGAAAACCTTTTTCCTTGATCATAGAAGATGGTTGCTAAAAGATCATCGTTATCTAACAAAAGAAAGCCTTGGATGGCAACATCAAAGAAAGAGTCTCTCCTCGACCTTTGATAGGTGATAAAATATTTGAAATCGTAAAAGTTGTGAAAGTGTTACTCGGGAAGAGAAAGCGAGATAAGGACGAACTGCCAATAGATGGGCCATGAAAAAAGAGATCAACCTTTTTCAAACTTCCATATTAGAAGACACTTTTTGTTCCTTATTGTTTGGATGTTATGCATATTGAGAAAAATGTTTATGAGTCAATAGTCAACACGTTACTTGACATTCAAGCAAAACTATGGATAGTGAAAAAGTACAATTAGATCTCATGAAAATAGAGATTACGCCTAATTTGTTTCCCAAGAAAAGAAGGAATCACACTTACTTACCTCCGACAAAGCACATATTCTCAAGAGGATAAAGAAAAAACTTTATGAATGGCTTGCTTCATTAAAAGTGCCGAATGACTATTCTTTGAAGTTTAAAAAGTTGGTGCCGATGAAGAATTTGAAACTTATTGGCATAAAACACATGATTATCATGTGTTGATGTAACAATTACTACCACTTGTATTACAGGGAATTCTAACAGAGGATATGAGATTTACAATTACTAAGTAATACTTTCCACTGGCATTTTTTTAACATGATTCATCTAACGGTGCACTTAATACATAAAGTTAAGTTATGCGAACCAGTATATTTGAGATGGATGTACTCATTTGAAAGGTACATGAAGGTTTTGAAGGTCTATGTGAATAACCAAAATAGGTTGGAGGGATGTATCATAGAAAAATATATAGCTGAGAAATTGGTTGAATTTTGCTCCAAGTACTTGTCTAATGCAGATGCAATTGGGGCGCCAAAGACAGTAAACATTAAGGCTAGGGGTCTATCTATTGGCAATCCTTCATCGGTAAATCAAGGGGAGTGGGAGCAAGCTTGTCTTTATGTCTTACAAAATGCTAATAAAGTGTAGCCTTTCATTGAGATGCGCGTGAAGGAATTAAAAAAGGCAAATCTGAAAAGAGCAAGAAATGAGAAGTGGTTGTAATATGAACACAACCGGGCATTTTAGGTGTGGATTAGAGCATACATCTATGCCAAATGCTTCATATCACAAGATAGAAGCATGTCACAAGACTTAAAGAACCTAGCTAGAGAACCATCATTGGTAATTACAAGGTATATATCATATTCTATAAATGATTACACTTTTTACACTCATGAAAGAGGTAAGAAGCATCCTGTCTAAAATAGCAGTGTGACTCTCCGTGCCAAGGCTATGTATATCTCCTTTACCAAGGAAAATAATATGGTATATAGGACCATAAACTACTTTAGTTTCATTAAAGATATTTGGGAACTTGATTATGCGGGATTGCACATAGCACTTTTTAAGTGCAAGTGGGCCGGCAATAACTATGTTAAGATTGAAAAAGACGGCACCACTGTGGTTGACTTTAGAATATTGGGATAGAAAAACAGTCCCTTCATTATGGCATCATAAGCAATCCAAGTTTTTTATACAACAGATCCTAAAGATTTGCAAGTGTCCTTAGTCGTCCCGATGAAGCCAAGAGTAGTTATTGACATTGAAAAAGTTGACAAAAATTGCAAAATTGCACGAACATCCCTTCATTCACAAAAAGATTACCATCGATTGAAGAGATTGATGATTTTGACAATGATGTTTCCTATTTACTTCGTGAAGATGTTAAATGAATGTGCATTAAGGAACCAAAGAAAAAAAGACGAAAAATGAGCATTTGTAAACAAATTTATGTCACTTGATTTCAATGTAGCTTTTTATTTCGTTTTTCCTTCTGTTTTAAGCTAAGAGATATATATATATATATATATATATAGTTATTTTTGTGATAAAAACAATAAAAAGTAAAAGCTCTGGACCATTGGATGCATAAGATACAAGCTGGCCACCCTAAGTAGAAGAGAAAAAGTTTTAACAAATTAGTGTTTTAAACTAATTTTTCATGAAGGTTTTTAATAGAAACTATTGTGAATTCAAACTTTACACGACAGTTTTAAGAAAAAACCATTGTGAAAGTTTAATATTCTACGACGGTTTTTATAAATTTTTTTTTTCATAGATTGTTAAAGCTTTCACAATGGTTTTTGCATAAAACTATCGTGGTAGCTTAATATTACATTGCGGTTTTTCTAAAAAACCATCATGTAATGTGGGGGCTAAATGGTGTAATTTTGGCCCCCACTCCACACTACGCACTCCATACAAGCTGGCCACCCTAAATTTCATTTCTTTCTCTCTCGCTCGCAGACTTTAAAGTATGTCCACTAGGAGGTAGGTTTTTGAAAGATTGAAAATTTTCATTTTAAAGTGGAAAGGGATTTTTTTTCAAAGCCAAAATTTAAAAGAAAATAAATTCTTTTTTTATAATTTTAAAATAAGATTTTAAAACAAAAAATTAAAATAGTGAAGCTTTGAGAATCTCTTGTATGTTTTGCAACTGGTATGAATTTTAACTCTAATTACTAATTATCTAAATCCTTTGGTATATTTTATCTTTTCCAATCAATTGCAAGCACAATTACTAATTCTATAAGTCAACCTAAAGCAACAATATAGCAGGCTATAATGCAGTAAGGGTGTTCCTACAAAAAATAGCAAAATAATCATCTCTCATTAGTGTTTCGGTGCACTTGCTATGAAAATTATAACTACTGTCACTATAATTATAATTAACATAATTTTAGATAAAAAAGACATAACAAATCAATATAGTATATTTTAATGGAATAAATTTTGAATTAACTCTGGCAGAACCTCATTTTATTATATGGTTTAAGAATACACTATAGCTGTTGGAAAAATAATACGCAGCGAAATTTTAAAATTTTAATATCAGAGTACTTTCTAAAACATAAGTTTGACATACTATATGCATAAATTAACTAGATCTTACTAACCTCTATGTGCCAAAAAGCTCCTACAATCAGTGAAGAGAAGTAACATTCCAAAAAAGCCTCAACTAACTGGTCTTCTTTGCTATTCTCTATCCACGATCGGAGTGAGTGTGGGCTCACATGTACAGCTACTCCACCAAGCGACTCTCGTTCCAACCAATTGAGAGAACCCAAAGCTAGTGTTCGTGATTTGTTAACAAGAGCTCTCAGGAAGTTTCAGAATCTCACTATCAGAGTTTCACTCTTAATCTCTCAATTGATCTAAATAATAGTGAGACTCACTCCCTTTTTATAGAGGTTAGGTCCAGGAGTTAGTCTTTATCAGATAATGCCTCAAAATTTGAATCAAAATTAAATTCGGATCAATATCTAATGAAATTCGTGTGAAAACATGATCTTTTTATCATGCGGTTAGCATGCCGATCTGTCTAATCGGCATGCCAAACTGTCGATAAAAATCTCAGCGGATCTTTTATTTTCCACCTAAGATTCTATAGGATAAAGTCTCAGTTTTAATTCAAATAACCCAATAGAAAAGTTATCTAATTAAAACAACTTTATCTAGCTAATCTCTAAGAAAATAAATTAATTCCTAATAATTCAACAAGTTTATCTTGAATTAATTCAAAATTAATCCAACTGATAAACAAACATGAATTATTTGATCCCAATAATTCAACAAGTTTATCTTGAATTAATTTTGTCACACAATTAATTCAACTGATAAACAGACATGAATTATTTAATTCCTCTAAATTCAGCCAATTTGATAAATTTGACATAAGTCATCAATTATTAGAAAAACTTGCCATATCGTTATAGGATTTTGTGAGCTAGCAAAGGGACTTGATGGACCTATATAGTTCAAGCTGCCGATAATTATGAAACCCAATATCTCATATATACATTTCATAATTATCAACTCTAATGTTACTCCACTAAAAGCTTAGAGCTGCACTCTCGAACTATATAGAATTACGAAGCCCGTATTGTAACAACCTGAATTTTTAATGCATTAGAAATGCATTAAATTAAGGATTTTATTAAGGAGAAAAACATGATTTAAGGAAAAATACTATACAATAACATGAAAATTATACGGTATTGGAATAATACAGTGTAAGAAAAATACACAGATGAAATTATGCAATATGCAAATTACACAGTAAAAGTAATGCAGTGTAAGAATTAGACTGTTGTAAAGTCACACAGTACAGAATTAGACTGTGTAAAAAGTGTAAACCACACTTTTTAATATAAAAGCAAAGAGAGAAAAAAAAAGAAGAAAAAAGAAAATTCAAGATAAACTCGACATTTTCTCTCTCCTCACTTTCTCTCTCTACTTTCTCTCTCCTCACACAAAAATGAGTTTGAGAACTCGAGCTCCGTTTTCGACACCTCATACACCTTTAGAAAGCTCTCGACGAGCTGAGCTCAACGGTGTGCCGAACAACCCAAAACACCGCCGGAAGAGGGCTCACGCGCCGCCCAAAGTGGCGGTGAGACCCATTTCTTCCCGAGTTGATATTTTCGCCGTCCGACCACCACTCGAGGTGATTTTGGTCTCTATGGACTCAGGGTGAGGAGAGGAGCAGGATGGCATCTTTTTCCTAGCTCGATTTTGGCTGGAAATGCCTCGTCGGAGCTGCCCTAGGTCCTTCGTGGCACCACCGTCGGAGCCGCCATCTCCGGTGGCAGTGAGGCACACCGCTGGTGGCAAAACAATCAGAGTGGGACGGCCATCAAAAGCCCCCACTCAATTGCACGGTAGCACAGTCGTCGACTGCAGAATGACCAACGCCCGCCACCGTCATCGTGAGGAGCTCGGGTTCATCGTGTTAGGCTGAATTGAGCCCAATTGATGGCTCCACTACACTTAGAGGAGTGAGAGGAGCACATTCAGCCCCTCAATTGCACGAAACCACCACGGGAAGGCAGAGAACGGCCTTCGCCTTGGAACGCCACCGTGGTGGAGGTGGGACCGCTGTTCCAGGTGGTGTTGAGCAGTTCTACCATGGGGGAACTGCTCAGAGAGGGACGGGGAACGTTTTCCCCAACCCAATTTCACGGCAGCTTCGTCGAAAAATGGTGATCGGAGCCACTATTTTGGGCCAAGGAACCCGTGCCTGATTTGCAGGGTTAGAGGCCAAATTGAGTGAAATTGACCCCACCAATGGACTCAAGAGGGTCGATTTAGTGGGGGTAGGCTCAAGCTTAGCCACCAACGAGGCCAGTTGACGCCGGTCAACGGCCAGTCAACGGACGTTTTGGGATTTTATGATTCGGACCTCCGATCGATGATCTGAGACCGCCTCCCGACTCGTTTCGATGCTTTGAACGCAACGGTGACCTCCGTTCGAGCTAATTCCACTATGGTGAAAATCATCTGGTACCGACTGTACGCAGATCGAGACGATTCAAACTGTTGTATCAGAGTCCAAAATGATATGTTCAAGAATGTATGATCTCCAGGAAGCACTCCTAGCCATGTATGGTAGCTCAAGGAGCACTACAGAGGATGCTTCATATACTGTTGATACAACAAGGTACAACCAGACCCGCTGAGCTCGGAGTCCAAGTAAGTGGCAATCTCGCCTACAGTATGTATTGTATTAAAATGCATTGTGATAGATGCTCAATTTTAAGGATTTAAAGTTAGTCAAGGAAAGAATGAAGGAAAATGACACCAAGGGCAAAATGGTCATTTTATAAAAAATGATCAAAACGGACCCAAAACGCCCGAGGTCGAAAAACATTTCTTAGTGATGAGTTTTCCATATTATGTATGTAAGGGAATGTTAAGTTAAGTAATGAGTGTTGTTAAGTCACGAAATGGACGAAAAACCCGCAAAGGGCAAAGTCGTCATTTTTACAAAAATGGCTAGAAGGGAGCCGAACACTCTGATTTAGCATAACGTCATTAGACAGAAGATGTTTCATAATACGTTGAGTAACATAACCGTCATGTGTGACAGAAAAAGGAATGTTTAATGTTTACGTTTTATTATCAATCGAGTGGATTGATAAAAAGGAAGTTAATTAATGAGTCGGCTGTAGTTTGATCAAGACACAGAAGCCGACCAATAAAGGAAAAGGAATGAGAAAGGAATGAGACAAGAAAGGAATAGTAAACGCTAGAGCATAGTAAGGGTAAGTTCAGACTTCACCTATAACATGAAGTAAATGATTTTTAAATCTTTTGTTATATGTTTATAAATGAGCTTGCAATTATTATGCAAGTTTCTTTTAAAGAATATTTGCATTTATTATGCAAAAGTTTTAAAGGTTCAATGTAAGATTTGCAATGAATTTGCAGGTATTATGTTTAAAGTCTATTTGCATATTGGTATGCACAAAGTTTAAAAAGTACAAGTTATGCTTTTTAAAGTATTTAAAGCATGTTTTGCATTTTAACAATGCATAATGTTTCATAGTTCAAGTTATAAGCTTGATGATGCATTTGTCATGCTTTAAGTTAAGTTTCGAAATAAAAGTTGTGATTTGCAAAATGTGATTGCATTATATGTTGCATATGTTATGCAATAAGTGTTAGAGTATATGTTATGATTTGCAAAAGGTGATTGCATTACATGATGCATTTGATATGTAATATGTTGCATTCGTTATGCTTATGCAATAGATTTCACGGTACAAGCTATGTATTGCAAGTGTGTTTGCATATGATGTGACTACATCTGACATGCTCACAAAAGATAATAAGAAGGTAAAGTAAGGATAAAAAGGAAAGTGTCGTACCAGCCTTTGTGTTATGAGGTATTGAACGTAAAGTTAAAGTTAACCTCTAAGATGTGAGGTAGTTGACCACGTGATCGATGGTCTCAAGTCTTCCGCAAGGGAAGCATCATGTTAATGATCTCATGATTAATGAGTTGGTACAAACACTAAAGCAAGGTAAGGAAGTGAATGTAAGATAAGGAAAGATAAGGACAAGGATGGAAAGTTAAAGTAAGATAAGAACAGTTAAGGAACAAAAATAGTAAGTTAAGGTAAGAAAAGAGTATTAATAAAATGCTCATAATTGAAGGTATATAATTGAGCATAATTGGAATCATGCGTTATGAGTTTGCTTGTATTCCCTATTACAAAGTTGTACGTTAAATGGTTATGAAAAATATATTGTGAATATTTATGTTAAATGTTTATGAAAATATTTGTATGTTATGAAAAATATTCTGAGGAATGTTTTATGATAAATGTTTATGGAAAACATTTTCATGTTTTTAAGAGAAGGTTTATAAATGATGCTTTAAGAAAAGCATTTTGAGAATTGTTGTATGTTAAATGTTTTAAGAAAACGTTTATAAGAAACATTTTATAAATGTTTCAAACGTGTTATGAAAACATTTATGAGGAACGTTTTAGAAATGTTTTATGAAAAATATTTATGAAATACGTTTATGAAAAATGTTTCAAGAGAAAGGCTTTTATGAGAAAAGTTTTAAAGTATGTTTAAACGCTTTGTGAGTTTATGTTTGAACTTACTGAGCGTAAGCTCATAAAAAGTTTTTCATGCTGTAGGTAATGTATGGGTGACCAGTAGGACCCGTTAGAAGAGCTGGGTGCTGCGGAAGGACAGATGCTAGATGTGGGAATGGATACCACTACAGTTTGCTTCCGCGACACAAAGAAAAGGTTTTACATTGTTTAATATAGTGTTTTCAAGGTTTTTAAGAAAATCAGAGTTTTAAAGAAATGTTTTCAAAGATTTTAAGAAACAATGTACTAAAAGTGTTAAACTATGTTTTAATAAATGTTTCTTAGTAGTTTTAAGAAACACTTTGAAATGGTTTTAAAGGCAAAGGTTGAGCGAAGTCTCAACATGAATGGCGACAAAGGTCGCAACGGTTTTAATTACGTTTTAAAGAATGTTAAATGTTTAAAGAAAAATTTTTGTAATTCAGTATTTTCTTACTAAGTAAGTAAGATTACTGTACAAGTAACGATGTTTAAAGAAAGTTTAGTAACGGTCGAAAAGGCGGGTCGTCACATTTTATGAGATCAGTGGTTGCCCCCGCACTCTCAAACCTTTGTATTTTAGGCCGTTTAGTTTATGTTTTGAGCCCATTGGTTTTGTTTTTGCTTATATATAAATATAAAGTATTGCGTTAGAATTTGATATTATCATTTTAACTTCCTTAATCGCTTCCATCTTATAATCTTCTTCTCTGTCCGTAATTTTCTTCTCATCTACCTATGATTTTTTACCATATTGAGTTTTTATGTAAATTTTTGTATATTTTTGTTCTTTGTTTCTATTGTATTATTTTCATAACACATATAAAAGTTTTTGACCCTTGTGTTCATGAATATCCCTAATCTATAGCAAATGCTTTTATTTTTTTTCTAAGGGAAGATAGCAAATGAAATGCATATGACAAAAAAAGAAGCATTCAGAATATAGCAATAAACCATTATTAATAAACCTTTTATTAATTATTGCATAATCCTCTATAGCAATGAAAGCCAAAAACCTTATGTAAGTAATGATATCAACTAAACTGACTGAAAATGTAGCTCAAGCAAAACCAAGATAATAGATAGAAAGTGTGTGCTAATCATAAACAATTTTATTCATATTTAAAATAAAGCCTCCTTTCTAAAACGGGAAAAAAAATGTAATTGATACACAGCAACAAATTGATTAGGGTTTATGGTAGCATTTAAATTGATTCACAGCAACACCTACAGAGTCAGAATCAGAATACTGGAAAATAAAATTATAGCATTTCAATCATTGACGTAACAAACAACAACACCATCATCTTCAGCTTGGTAAAGAAAAATTCACCCCAAATGGTAGCAGAAACTCACGTCTAGGATGGCGTAGGCCTTCTCAACGGCAAACCACTGTGCAAGGAATACGTTTTCGAGAGAGAAAGTGAGTGAGGTAAGTAGGGTTTCAATCCATTTAGAGAGTGAGAAGTGTCAGTTGCACTCTCTTTCTCACCCTTTCTTATACTTTTTTTGTTCATTGCCTAACACGTAGCTTTATTATTTTATTTTGTTTAAAAAATAATTTATAATTTTATTGGATATCATGTGTCAAGCAATGATTGGGGGGAGTATGCGAAAGGGTGAGAAAGAGAGTGTTGCTAGCACTCTTCTTAGAGAGTATTTTCTTCGGAACCCTTATGAGGTGGCAATTTTACACCATGGATAGAACATGAATGGTCTAACCACTTAATTAACTTGTTGACAATCTGATCTGTAACTAAAAGTAGCTCTATATTGTGCATTTTAAATTTTTAATATTGACATATGTAGATCATATCATTAGAATACTAATCAAATAGCTAAAACCCTATGTTCTATAGTGATACAAAATTACCTTCTCCATAATAAGAATTTCATATATATATATATATATATATATATATATTTTGTTTTTAAACGACAATGAGAGAAATAAACCAAACAAATAGGAGAATAAAATTTAATAGGTCAAAATTTAAGATAGGTTAATAAAGAAGCCAATCTACATTTACTAAATAATATAATAACTAAACTGCCCTAATTTAGAAATCCTTAACCATCAAAATACCCTGAATTTCCTCCTCTTCTTCTCTCCCTCATCCTTCTAAGGGTTTGGAGCAAGCCTCTGTCTTCGCCACCACCGCTCATCATCGCTGGAGTTTTGGCCATCACCAGCATCGCGTGAGGAGCTAGAATCACATGGATCCAAAAAAGAAAAGTTGTTGTTGATTAGATTAAGGCCATGCAAAGTCAAACTCAGACATGATGAGCCTAGACTCCTTGTCTTCTAGGTCACCGAAGAGAGGGGCGATTGACTACATGCAGAATTTGTCAAGGGATTCGTACGACGATAGCGACAAGTCGTCATCGATGCATGCAACGCCGGCATTCAGTAACCCCATGGAGAGCCCCTTGCACCTGTCGTATGGACACCGCTTGTGGACATCATTGATGAGCAAGTTTTCCAATGGAGAATCCCAACAATGAAGAGAGAGCAGGAGAGGAAAGGAGAAACTGTGTGCTAGGACTTTTTGGAGAGATGAAGAGGATGAGGGTTTTTTTAAAATTTTACTCAAGAATAAAAATTACAAAAGTTTCCCCTATTTATTAAAATTATTAAAATTGTGCCCTAATAATTTTCATTGCTATATTATTTTTAGCTCATTTGTTGTAATTACTCTTTTTTTAATTATCATTTTTTTAACTTATGCATTGCAAGTTGGGTCCAACCCACTGATCGACCCACGCGTCTTAAATAGGCTTTGTTTAGATTCAATCGAAAAAAAAAAAGAATTATTTACAAAAATTTTCCTTCAACTATAGCCCTTATTATACTATATCCTTAAATTTAAAACGTAACAGTTGTTTCCTTCTGAACTTTAAAACGTCATATTTGTTTCTTCCAATCCATGAGATATTAACAATAAACCTCCTTAAATTATGATTTTGACCATAGACGACATAATATTACATAAATAATAGGATTGTTGAATAATTTAGTGAACCATTAGACTATTAGCTTACCCTAGTGCAGCCACATAAAAGTGAAAGAAAGGATTACTTGTTTTCAATTTTTTAAGGTTTTTCAATTTATACTTCTAATGATTAAAAATTTTAAATTACATCAGCTTTTTAAATTCAAATTAGATTTAAATATGATAGAGTTACTAAAATACTCATATATTATGTATCAAATTTTAATATATACGAAGTTTTGTTAAAAATTCTAACAAAATTTAACAATCATTATGGATTTGGATTCTCTTGAATTCAAAAGTTTAAAGGGAAACCTGTTAATTGTGGAAATTTTGAGGGCAGATGTGTCAAATAGCTACTCTTTCTTTTTCGTCCTTTCTCTATCTTTTTTGTCAAGCCTCTTCTTCTGGCATACAAGGTAAAGGAAAGGTGCCCTTATCTCACCATAGCACAGAACAACATATGATTCCAACTTATATCCGAATTGTTTTCTGAAAATGAGGTTCGTTTTGCAATTTGTTTTGGGTTGCAGAGTTGTGTGTTTAATATCAAATCAGGTGAGGTATAAAGATCAACCAACACTTGCAGCTTCAAGAACTAATAGGCTGTCTGAAAGAACGGTTTTAACCGTTAGTTATAACTGTAAACGGTATAAAGCTCTCACATATTACAGTAGAAAACTACAGTAAAACTTTCACATGCTACAGTTCTCAAATCAAAACTATAGGTTCCAACCGTTCTTCTAAACGAAAAATCCAGTTTGACATGTATTAGTTTGCAAGCCGATTAGAAATAATTATTTTTTAATAGTTGCATGCATACTGCTCGTATTTCACTCTATATGTAAATGGAATACGAATTAACAGAGAAAGTTCAATAAAAAAAAATGAATATTTACATCACAAAGATGTGTTTTTAACAACAGTCTTCAAAAGATGGCTCCAGAAAGCAATTTAAGGCAAGCGTCAGAAGGCAAGAGGAAAAATCATCAAGCATAAAATAAACATCACCAATCCGTCTAACTGTAGAAGCTATATCAAATCACAATATTTACATCATCAAGAGGTTAACTTTAAATATAGTTTTCAAGAGACAACTTAAGAAGAAAAAGTTGGGACCATGAATCAGGTGGGCTGGAAAGGGGAGATCGTCAGACATGAATTATGCCCTCAGCTATTTGCTGCCTGACTTTCAGTGTGAGATATATCAATACTAAGGTCCCCACACTTGACCTGTAAAACGGAGAAAAAAAAGAATAAAAGTAAATTGCGTCACTGACAGAAAAGGGATAAGCACGAAAAAACTTCTATTAAGACAGTAGCCAATTTATTTTCTTCAATTTTGGGGGTATAGGGGGTGGAGCCTTGTGTTTTTACTGCGTAGAATTAGATCATGGGTTGGTTGGAAAAAAAAATGAAAAACCTGATTAGAGCTGCTGCATGTAGCAGAAGAACCCATCAGTACAAAGCGTGCTTTGTTAATTCAATTTTAAGCTCATTACCTCCTACTAGTAAATACTTGGGTTTTCTAACAAGTTGCTGGTATGGTAAATAAATACAAAGACTTCAGAACTGGTAAATTTAGGTCTTACAAGAATGAGAACAGCAGCACAATTTTCCTTGAATCAAATGAGGCAGCTCGTTTATATCTTCTCCAATGGTTGTTTGTTGCTTCGTGAACCCTCTCGGACCCTATTTTATCTGTTGAAAATATGACAATGAGTACCAACTTCCACTTCAAATAATGTGATTGACTTAAAAAAAAAAAAAAAAAGAAAAGAAGCAAAAAAAACAAAAAAAAAAGAGGTGCAATTGTGATAGTGGTATTTCCAGAGAAAATAGAAGTGGTTTCTAAAAATCATGTTTTTGGGGGAAGTAATTAGAAAGAGATCTACCATACATACTAAACGATACTTCGGCATTCAAGTCGTCATGTCCATCTACGTATGACTGATGAAAGCCTTAAAACTGTTTGATGACAGGAAGAATGTCCTATGTTTTATATTCCAGGTAGGTAGGAACATGGCAAAGGGAATTATCATAACAATGAAGCTACTCAAACAGATATCGAAAAATATTTATGTACCTACCTCTTGGACTTGTAGTTCCGTAATTCACTAGGAGTTGGATAAGTTTCTCGCCAACATTTATGCTTGCCTGTCTCCTCAATGCCTTCTGCAAGTGCTATATGCATGAAATGGAAACATTGGAGACAGAGGAAAAACATAAGCATTCAAAATCTGAAACAGCAATAAACTTTTGCATAAGTTAAAACAATTTTGAAATTTTCAGAAGTCTACAGTTGCTCTGTAATTTTTATATTTCTTTCTTGATGATAATACAAGAAGATAAACAGCCTGAAAACTTACAATTGGCGCACTCTCAGTTTTCAGACTTTCAACAGCTTTCTCATTGGATTCACGTACTAGCAAAGATTCCCGTTCCACATCTACATCTACAACACATGAGGAATAGGTATCTTCACTGTTCATCTGGAAATCAATGCAGTTCTGGCAGTTCAATTCTGCATCCATGCAGACCTCATCTTTTGCAGGATTAGGAACTTCTAGAAATCTTAAGAAAGCCAATTGAGAAGCACATGGTAAATTGTTACTCTCTTGCGGCAAGACTGAAGTACTAAAGATATCTTGGGCCTGCAAGAATGAAGGGTTTAAAATGTAGTTAAAAAATGTACAAAGAAAAATCTTCATCAACAAATGTGCAAAAGACGTACCATAACACAAAGTGGAACTTACATGTGAATTTTCCATGGGGTATTTTGAGCTTTTTTGAAGTGAAGCCTCTTCAACAAGAACAGGCAAAAGATCTAAAAATCAAAAGGCAAGCTAGCCAGCTAAGATGCTTACAGGAATGGATAAACTAATTAAACTAGATTCACAAAAAGAGAACTCCAGCCGCAAAACCAAAAAAAAAAAATGGTATACCTAGAGAGCACTGGTTTTTGATCTCATCATCACTTGGTTTTACTATCTTGAATCCTGAATAGTTAACGGGTAGGTTGCAGCTTTCATCCACAACTCCCTGGGCAAATGGTTTACCCTGCAACAAAATAAGTATTAGATCAACGCATGTAAAAATTATTTATGATTTACTGTGGCACAATATTTTGATTTTTGCCAAAACAAGCCCAGCTCCATCTGGAACTGCAAAATTTAGCACAGTAACAGCAATAACTTAACTACAAAACATCATAAAATATAGACAAATTGCATGCAAAAAATCAAGTCAAATGAACTGACTACAGAAAAAGCCCTGTAGAAATGCCTACATTTACTCACAATACGAAATTAGACAATGTGATCTCAAGTATTTGGAGTTTTGAAAGCTTGGAAAAACTTTTCCCAACTCGAGCCCTTAATCACGAATAGTGATCTGACAAGCGCTTTATTAATTTTTATTCCTTTTTATGAGAGGCAAAGAGTGGGGAAGAGTCACACTTTAAGAATTTTAATGCCATTTAAGCAAACCCATCACAGCTAACACCCCATTTTAACTGAATCCATCCTCGTTAAAATTCAGTCACAAGTACAATTTATACTCTCAATGGACCAAAATGATATAATGTGCATAACCTTATTTAATTAGAAGTCCAAAATTTGTTTGCTCCTACCAATGGTGAGAGAATCAAATTCAATAGAAGAAATCCACGTCAAACATCCACACATCAGGGGAAAAGAATGTTTTACAATTACAGAAAACAAAAACATGCAAAATCTAGTAGGAGTCGGAGAAAAACAACTATTTTCATTCCAAATCATATCAATCAAGCTCAACAAACTCTTTCAAAATGTTCTGCCATGAATAAACTAGCCACAATTGTGTCAAAAAGAAATTGAAATGCAGAAATTCAAAATCTAAATCTACGAAAGTGAGTAAAACTTCAAAAGCGACTGAAACGAGAGATCGTAAAACCAAATCTCTAGAGAGACAGTTTGCAAAATTCATCAACAAATAGCTCAATTAAGAAGCTGAACTGTGCGAAAAGAGAGAGAGAGCGTGCAAGCAGAGTTACCTCCTCGGAGGACTTAGCAGCCATTGAAGAGGAAAATGTGGAAGAAAGAAGCGTCATTTTTCTTCGCTGATTACTCTGAGCTCTGAGAAATGTGCGTCTGTGAATGAGAGAGAAAGAGTAAGAGAGAGAGAGAAGAGCTTCGGATATGAACGTTGCGTCGGAAGAGGAAGCTTTTTTTTTTTTGTTGTAATTATTTTTTTATTTAATATTATTGGCGCGATTCGCCAGAAAAGGCTCCCGACTGCGACATCGACCCCCAACGACCGATTCTTTTACAGTGTTCCATCTCTTTGTTTTACCAAAATAACCTTCCCTTTCAATTTAATTACATTTTTGTTTATTTTATTTGGGTATACTATTTTTTTTTCTGTCCACTTTTTGCCTAACATTGTAAGTTTGTTAAAAATATATATATTATATCTTATACTTCAGATTTTATTAAATTATATTTTTAAATTTAAGATTCATGTAAAGTTTTTTTTTTTTTTTATCTCTTTCGGTCAAATGTTGATTCTGACTACAAAATTGATCTAAATATTTTTCAAATCTTTGGATTTTATTTCTTAATTGTACATATCCTCATTTTTTTTCTTTAGGTCTTTTTATGGTTAAAATTGATTAAAAATCTAAAGATATAAATTCATGTCAAATCTAAACTTTCACTTGGTCGACTACTTGTTTGGACACTTAAATGGCGACTTTGCTCTTTAGAGAAGATTATCATCAAGTTATTTGCTATATATCTCATATCTAATTAGGCCATGGTTTTAGTGGGTAATATTAACATTAACCTAAAGAAAATATAAAGTTAATATGAAAATAAATCCAAAAGCATAATAAATATGGAGAACATTAAAAATATATGATTTTATTTTCTATAAGCTTTAAAAAATGTATAAAAGAGTGGATAACCCTTTAATTTTTCCAAGATGCTTCCAAATAGCACAACTTTGTGCCTTTTAATGATGCTTCCTTTTTATTTTTATTCTTGATGAAATTGTGAAAATACATATTTTTTAAGGCTAAGTATCATTAGTTTACATTAACATTTCTCATTAAATCCTCTAATTAATACTATTTTTGAGTTAATTAGTATTTTTATATCTTAGAGTGTAAATATGTCTAAAAAATATATTTTTAGTGTGTTTTTATGTTTAATAATATTTTTGATAATTTTTAGAGCCGTTTTAGTATGTTAAATATGTGTTTGGTTTGTAAATAAGTAAAAATAATATTGTGTGATTTTATTTTGAGTCTTAAAGTATTTGTAAATAAGTTTTGAGTTTGCAAATATATTCTATTATATTTTTAGTCATTTCTAAAAATATTTTTGAGTTTTAAAAATTATTTGTGTTGAGCCAAAAAAGATTAGAATTTTAAAAGTTTGTAATTATTTTTGTGTGTTTTATTCTAAAATAAATATTTTAATAAGTATTGTAAATATTTTGTTTGTAAAATAATTAATTTTAGTATGTTTGTTAATTTTAAGTTTAAAATCTGAAGGAAAAACGAAGCAAAACGGCGCAAAAATGAATAAAAACATACCTCAAATACTCAAAAAATCAAAAAAGAAAAAAAATAAAAAATTAGGACACATGGCAGCATCTTAGCTGTTGTTTCACGCTGATGAAATGATCTAGACAGTCCACATGTCCCCTAGCGTGTCAACCCTGCTCCGGATCATGTGTAGCTGCTTCCACGTGCTCTCAGTTAGCGCTTCAGTTTTAACTATGTGATCAGCTTATCAATCTCCAATCCAACGGTCATGAGTTGCTCAACTCAATCCCATTAAGCTTGGCATGATCCTAGCCGTTCCTTCGATCTTTGATAACCACATCCAATGCCCTATCTTCGTCTATCCCATACTAGCGAAGCAGTAGATTTCCTAGCCAAATGCGTAAAAAAAATAAAAAATAAAAAATAAAAAGAATTTTAATCAACTCTAAATGCTAATAGTGGGGGTGGCTGAATAAAAAAAAAAAAGAAAGGAATAAATAAATAAATAAAATATGTTAAAATATTAAAAATATATTTATTTATATTAAAATATAAATAAAAGGGGTGCTTTACCCCCTCCTTCACACCTCTAAAGGGCAGAATGCCCCCTTCCCCCCTTCTTCTTGTTTCTTTTTCTTCTGCTGAGCCTTAAGCTCAATGGTATCCCTTTTCGAAGGAGGTATTGTTAGGGTACTCACTTAACCCTATAAAAATAATAAAATAATATCTAAATTAGTATAGAGAGTTTGGTGTGGTAGAGATATGATTTTGTATGTATAGTACTTTGGTATGGGTTTTAGTTCTATATCTACTATGTAATACTTATATTTTTATTGGATAAATTATATTTTCTATGTTTTTAATAATTATTGTTAATGTTGTTATGTTGTCTAATTTTTGTATAAATTAAGTCATACTTTCATTATGTAATTTAATTATGTTGCATAATTAAAATTAATAATACTAAAATCATACTTGTCTATTAAGTTAAGTTTTTGTTACATTATAGATATAAACTGGCACAAAAAATGCTTGATAATGCTTGATTTATTATCGACAGAGGATGACATAATGTATTCTTGAACCATTTAATAAAATGAGGTTCTGCCGGATTTAACACAATAATTTATTCCATTTAAATATACTAAATTTGTTTTGTTATTATCTTTCTATCTCAAAATTATGTTAGTTATAATTGTAATGACAATAGTTATAATTTTCATAATCAGTGCACCAAATCATTAATGAGAGATGATTATTTTGATACTTTTTATAAGAAAACTCTTATTGCATTATAGCTTGCGATATTGTTATTTTAGGTTAACTTATGAAATTAGTAAAAGTGCTTGCTATTATGAGAAAAGATACAATAAATCAAAAACTTTAGATAATTGCTATTTAGAGTTAAAAGTCCATATCAGTTATGAAACATACCAGGGATTCTCAAAACTTCACCATTTTGATTTTATGTTTTAAAATCTTATTTTAACATTCACAAAAATATTTGTTTTTTTTTTAAGTTTTGTTTTGAAAAATCCCTTTTTACTTCAAACAGAAAATTTTCAATCTTTCAAAAATCCACCTCACTCTATCTATGTCGCTTAAAGAAATATTTTGGGCAATACAATAATTCTCGTTCATTGTTAATCGGCGTTTCCACAAGCAAAAAGCACAAAATAAATTAAGCACGTATTAAAAAGAAAATATACAACTCCCTGTAAGGAAGAGTTATTTATGTTTCTCTTTGTTCTCTTTTACCTTCTTGTTTAAATAGAAAACTCTAATAACCAAATATATTTTATGTTTTGCAATAATTAATAGGTAGTACATGGTTATCATCCATGTCTTGCATCTATTCTCAATTACTCCTTCCACACAACCATGGCATTTTTGGGTTAACCACTCATTACAACTTGCAAGTGGGAGTGTGGGGTTAACCTATTTTTTTGGGACTTATCCCTCCAACCATCTTTTTTTTTTTAATTATTTTTAATCATTCTTATTTACACTACCAAAACTAAATACACCTTAACCCATTGCCCTTGACCTGCCAATTGTGAATCAAGCTATTAATACAATAAGTTGTCAATGCCTTTTTTCTATCTGTTTTCCGAAGTGAATTTCTAAGAAATCCTACAAGGTGATCGGTATATAATCATCAAACATGTAAGATTTGCCAACCAAATGCCCCAAAAACATAACCGGAGACTATCTTCTTCAACCCTAACCCTTGTAAAATTATTGTTATTGACTACTAACAAAGTATATGAGACAATAAAAAACCAATACTCTATAATTAATAATTTTCGTTTAAGTCGTTTTATTTCAATAGTTATGTTATATTTTTTTCTTCGTAAAATGAGATTAAAGGTGGCATGTCATTTTTGGTATACTTTAAATGGTTGATCATTGAAGGACAAAATAGAGGCTCGAACCTAAGACCAGATCCTTTCTAAGTGAGAGATATCCTTTGTAAGTAAAAGATATCTTACCACCTAGAATAGCCCCTCAAATCACGAAGCAAAAAATTAGTTAATCAAGCACCCTAAAGTTATTTTCTCAAAAAAAAAAAAAAAACTTATAAATTATAGTGGAATGCCATGTTCTTTTTCCCATCATCAAATTTAAAAAGACCATCATCATGGAAAATAATAATGATAATAATGATTGTACCTTATTAAGAAAGTATGCTTTTGATTCCATACAAATGTATATCACGAAATTTCATTTAAAAAGTAAGTTTTTATTTTTCTCGATCAATAGTCTATTTCAACTAAGAAAATAATTAAAATATCCTTAAGAGATAAAAATTTAAAATAGAATGAAGGTGCAAATTTTTTTGTTTGTTTTTTTTTATTTTTTACTTTTTAGTTCTTTTTTTTTTTCAAGTGTATAGTCATTTCCTTAGACAAAATAACATTTTGAATAAGAAAAATATACATTTCATTCTCTTATTGTATAAATTTTGATGGCATATATTTCTAATAATCGAAATCCAAAAAAAAAAAAAGCAAAGAACCCAATAAGTGCAAACATTAATTAAACAAGATGTAGAATAAATACTACATGGTAAAAGAGAGAAGGGCAAATTGGGGAATGAAAGGTGAAACCCAGATGAAGAGATTATGTAACGTACGGGATATTTGTCCTGGTCTTAGATTAGAGCTGCATGTGAGTCCCAGGAGAATAATTAAAAAAAAAAAAAAGAAAAAGAAAAATTTAAAAGGAAACCCACGGGACAAGCAGACAGTGAGACAGAGTCAAATCACGCTTGAGGGTCACGGGCTCATTTACTATTCTGGCCCCTTCCTCACCCATCACGGGCACTCTCCATGCACCACTTTTGTACGGCCTTGTTCTCTTGGGCCTCGTACGACCCGAATGGGTACATCCACTTCTACCCACCCAGACAACTAAAGAAAATATTACATGTTATGCCATTATTTTAAAATATATGCTCTCATGGATTGGATTTCCCAAGCATCTTCTTGTTTGATTAATTTAGGTTATCAATAATTAATTTCATCTAGGAGCACACGTACCACTTTTTGTAAAACAATTTGAAGTAAATAGCTTGTTTTAAAATGCTAAAAATAAATAGCATATTCTACAAATATCAATCGTAGTAATTCAATTTCATTTATGAATTTTCTTCTCTCTCTCTTCTTCTTTTTTTTTTTTTTTTCTCTTAACATCACACCTCTTTCTCTCCACTATCCTTCTTTCCATTTTAATCATCATTTGAAGCTCACCAGTCTTTTTTTGGTGCAAGCGAGTTCTTTGTGACGTAGAATACTAGACGGAGGTCACTGAGCTTCATAACTTTTCATGAACGTCAACACTGTCGGTCCTCTTTCATTGGGAGCGAGTCATAACTATTGATCCCTTGTTGAGCACTAAATCAATGATTAGAATAGCAAACGCCGATGCCAACGAGGAAGAGTGGAAGAAAGAGATCATTGATTGTTTTGGCTGATTAAGATAGAAAAGAAAGGGAGAGAGAAAGAGAATGATGGAAAGTTCTATGTAATATCAAACTTCGGGTAATTTTGGTTTTTTAGTGTCTTGTAAATATGATTTTATTAATATTATATGTCACGTCCTAAAAACGAGGGCCACGATTAAATAAAAATAAAGTGAGATTAAACTACAGAATCAACCAAAGCTACATCAACTCATGAATAAAAATAAAATAAAATTCACCGTCTCGTGAGGGCTTAAAAGCCCATAAATAATAAATAATACAGTCTAGGTATAATATCGAGACAAACCGTATAGTACATTTTTGCATACAACAGTATAGAAATATAGGACTTGCTCAACTTACGCCTTATGACACTTGTAACGACTTGCCTTATCCAAGTTGTTGCTTAAATTGTTTAAACATAATTTCTTAAACTTATCCTTACATGCCACTAAGAAAACTACTTAGTAAATTTTTTTTCAACATACTTGAAATATGCTTGAAACTGTTGCAACATCCGTTGTAACGTAAACTAAAACATAAGTATGAATCTTAACTTTGTAATCATTCAAAACATTTCCTTAAACTAGTTAAATAAAAAATTTACTTTCGTAAAACTTTATAAAACAACTTTTCAAAACAATGGAAACTTTTTCTTTAAACAGCAGAAACTTTCTATAGTGGTATTCATAGCCCAACCGTCACATCTATGCTACTGCAATAACATGCTCGACAACTAGTTATATTGGTCTCCCGTAGGACTATATACAGCGTAAAGGAACTTATAATGAGCTTCTACTCAGTATGTTCAAACAAACCTCAAAAAAGATAATAACATTTATCATAAAACTTTTCTCGTAAAAAAATCTTTTATAAAACATTTCTCGTAAGACATTTTTTATAAGATATTCTTCATAAAACATTTCTCATAATAACATTTCTTTAAAAGAATGCAATTAAGATCATAATGCATGATTCCATATGTGCTTATTTATGAACATCCTATCATCATTCTTGTACTTTTTTTTTTTATCTTGAGAGCTTAAGTATTCGTACCAACATTATCAATTATGGGATCATAATTTTTAAATTAATGTAATGCTTTCTTTTTGGAAAACTTAAGACTATTGAACAACGGGGTCATAACTTAAACATGACTTGTAAACCTCACACCAAGAAGGCCAATATGACACTTAATTAACATATTTAGTTTACCTTCTTGTAAACTTTAGTGAACATATAAACTACTAAATGTACCACATGCCATAACTTAATAATTAAACATTCCGCATAACAGATGCAAACATATTACAAATCATAACTTAGTCTTTAAAACAATATGCATAACAAATGTAACACATTTCAAACATTTATAAAGCATTTGAAATTCATTTTCTTCATGTTATAGATAAGGCTTGAACCTTTCCTAAGTATCTCTCTAAGATTCTCAGTTTATCCTTTTCCTTCTTTTAGTCGGCTTTTGTATCAGTCAAGCTTTCTTACTACTGACCTACTCGATCAATAATATAACTTAAACGTTAAACATTTATTCCTAACCCCTTTGTCTTGTTACCATTAGTTTATTTCTCCATTGCTTAACTTGAACGTTTCTTAGTCAAATTTCACGTCTTACTTAATGGCTCATTACTTATTATGACATTGAAAATTTTCTATCTAAAGGCATTTCGCTAATTTGGAGCGCTCGGGCTCTATTTTATTCATTATATAAAAATGAGAAATGACGATTTCATATTTAATGGATTTTTCATAAGTTACGTAACTTTATTAAACTTCTTGTTTCACATTACGATCTCGATACTTTCGGGTTACGAAAAAATTCCACTAAGGGACATTTTCCTAAATTGGACGTTTCAAGGTCCTTTTTGACTGTATTGTAAAAAATGACCATTGTGCCCTTGACAAGTCATAGAAAACTTTTGGAATTTACTTTAAACAAAACTTACATTCCTTGATATTTGCAATATTATGAAAAGTAAAACATCTATTCAGTAAAACTTTACTGTTTTTACTAGTAGCATGAAAATATGGACAATTTTGCCCTTAACGTGCTTTTCTTAGAAAATCTCATATTCCTTTGAATTTTAAAACCTATGGTTACTCACTTGTTCATACAATTTTGACAAGATATACAACTTTTGTGTTTTGACTTCTCTCAAATTCCAACATTTCAACAGGGTTTTCAGCCAATTTTTGAATCTGTCGAACTGAGGACTCAAAATTTTTAATGTGATCGAATTGAAATTTTACATACTTAAATCACAAAGTCATCTATCTCATTTTTTTAGATAAATCTTCTGTTTTGTTTAGAAGATAAATCAGCCTCTAAGGTCACCAAAACCATCATTCTTTGAAAACCATCAAACTTTTTGTTTGAACAAAGTTTGCTAAATACTTCTTTTAAAGCAGAAAATCCTAGTTTTCTAGGAACCATCATCACCATCATATATAAGACACATAATATCATCATGTCATAAAGTCCATTTTATATGCCATAGTCCATTCTTAGTACAAAACCTACACAAAATTTTGTGAACACCAACAAATTTTTCAAAGTAAAGGTTAAGGTTTTTACCAAGAGTATCCTTAGCCGTTTGATTCTCATTTGTGAAACTCAAAACCTTGCTATTCCTTCTCCACAAAAACCATAACAAAACCCCATCAAAACCCATCCAAGGCCTTAAAGAAAAAAATAAATCCTATAAGAAAAAGTTTGGAATTTTACCTCCAAATTGACCATTCTTGAATTAGAACACTTAAACTTGATCCAAAGCTTGATTAGATGTCGAATTTTTAAAAAATGTTGAGAGCAACTTGAAGAAGATAGGGACAATTTTAGCCTGTGGAGAAATAGGCATATTTTGTTCAAGTTTGCATGAACATGATGGAAACAAATGTTGAATAGTTTCTAACTTAACCTTTAACCACTTAAACTCATCATGGGACTAACATAAGATTAAAAAATTGTATCTCATAATGTAGCCCAAAATCGGATTCAAAGGGGAGGATGTGGCCTTTTTTTCATCTTTTTGGTGGCACTTTAATGGGTCCTACTTGCTTTTACATAATCTAAATTTACACTCACATTATGTTTCTCATATTGCCGTTATATTTCCTATACTATTTTAAGCTTACACAACATTGCATACTCATTCATATCCTCCACACAGTATAAATCCCATAGTGCTTAGTTTTGTGTAGTATAATTTGCATACTTCTTAACTTTATCAGTATAAGGATTATACTACATTATTTTATATTGCTTAATTTTTATACTGTATGATTTTCATATTTTCATTCAGTATTTTTCCTAAACTGCATAATTCTTATATTTGCCATACAATATTCTTTTTCTTATATTTGCCATACAATATTCTTTTAATGTATTTCTATCTATTTAATTTGTTGCAACACATCTTGTAACAATTAAGCTTTTTAGTTTATTTTCCTTGCTTATCAACAAATTCTCATCTTTCATTTAATTCGTACTTTACTTAGGACTATGGCATGAATTTTAATATTAAAAATCTCATATTTACTCTCACATAATTTATCATAAAAATCATATTTAACCATTAAAACTCATAACACATACATTGCTCAACATAATTCTCAAATATTATATGCATATGTGATGAACTTGAAAATTTCTCGGGTATCAAAACACTTAGCACAGACAACTGGTATTATAAACCTAGGAGGGAAAAAGTTTTATAGTAAAATGTGAACGAAAAGCCTAATAGGATTATCTTTTAAGAACACATCATTTAAAACTTACAAAGACAAATAAAAGAGAAGTATAATTTGCAAATACGCTTACAGAGCAAAAACATATAATTTACGAAAAATTATCACACTAAAGATCATAATAATAAAATATTTACCTTGGAGAACAATATATAATTTATTGCAAATCATAAATATAAAAATGCTTACTTTGTGAAGCCTAGTTAACACCGCCGAAGTGGCTCATATGGGTTTTGGGGACTTGCCTCTAGAACGCTCTCTGCACAACCTAAAGTTTGATGTCTTTGTAGTTAAAACTCAACAATCTGAAAACTTTCATGCCAAATAGCGTTTGAAATCTCTTTCAAAACAAAGACACTCGATAAATGCAAGAACCAAAGCTTCTTTTATCTTTCGCAATTTGTTTAAGAACATATTTTCTAAAATCTTAAAAATATTAAAGATATAATTTAATTTAAAGTCTAAGAACACTTTAAATAATTTAAAATCACATATTCTCAAATAACTTTGAAAATATAATAGAAATATTTCTTAAAAGTGTTTGAATAAATTCTAGGCTAGGACGACTTTAAAGCATGGCTACCAAAGAAAGGGGTAAAAAACCTTACCTCGATATTAGCATATCAATACCATTAGCTCTAAACTGATGCTAACCCAATGTATGCTCCATTACTTTCAAAACCTTTAACACGCATTTAAAAGTCAGAAATCAAAATTCTCTTTCAAAGTATTATTATGCCAATTTAATCGTTGATGTTTCACATCAAGTATTCAAATATCAATTATGCACACACTTTAAAACATGATGCAACTATGTTCAAAAGATATATAATTAAAATCACATTTTAGTCTAAAAAAATTTAAAAGTTTTTAAAATAACACAAATTGAAAAAGAGCTCAAAAATATCAAAATCACAAAAATTGGAAAATCCCAAGCTTCCCTTGTTGCCCAGAGAATTTTGCCCTGCTGGTTTGAGTGGCTAGCTTGTCGATCGATTGGAATCTAAAAAATTTTCAAATTTTTCTTTTTTCCAATCTCCTGAGTTTCTAACTTGTTTTCTAGTTCTAAAATCACAAAACGCAGAGAAAGTTTACAAACATTTTTGCCACTTTGTAATGCCAAAGTCACCATTTTAGCTTTACAACTAAAACTTCATACAAACAAACCTAGCATACTTCTAAAATGGACATGCATGCTTATATATACATCAATCTCAGTTTACAATGCATGAAAATGACATAATTCAAACATTAAACTTAGGTAAGAAAAGAAATGAAGAAAAGTCATATTTTATTCATAGAGCCTACCTCAATCCTTGGAAATTTATTGCTAGAACTTAGGGTTTCCTTGAAGCCTAAAGTTGGTGATTATTGAGGACCATAGGAAGGTTTATTATTATTATTATTATTATTATTATTATTTGGTTTTTGAGTGCTTTGAGAAACAAAGATTAAAGGAAAGAGTAAGAATGAGAGAGACGAAAAAGAAAGAGGGAGATTGAGAGATCTATTAGGAAAGTTTGGGAGTTTTACACGTTAAAGGGGGAAAAAAAAGGAATCAGCAAATGGTATTTTGTGTGTATATGTGGTTAAAATAATGGCAAAGTTAGAAATGACAAAATTGATACAAAAATTTTAAATATTAAAATAATTTGATTAGAATTTTTAATGCTTTTAAATTAAATATTAAAATATTTTGATACAGACAACTAGTACCATAAACCTGGCAGGGGAAAAGTTTTAAAATAGTAAAACGTGAGCGAAAGATCTAGTAGGGTTATCTTTTATGAACTCAATGTTTAAAACTTACAAAGACAAATAAAAGAGCAGTATAATTTGCAAATACACTTACCGAGACAGAAGCATATAATTGAAGAAAAATTATCACACTGAAGATCATAATAATAAAATGCTTAGTTTAGAGAACTATATATAATTTATTGCAAATCATAAATATAAAAATGCTTATTTTCTAAAGCCTGGTTAACACCGCTAAAGTGGTCCATACGTGTTTTTGGGACTTGCCTCCTAGAAGAACCTCTATACCACCTAAAGTCTGATGGCTCCGTAGTTAAAACTCAACCATCTGAAAATTTTCATACCAAATGCCGTTTGAAATCTGTTTCAAAACAAAGAAGCTCGGTGAATACAAGAACTAAAGCTTGTTTTATCTTTCACAATTTGTTTAAAAACGTATAAGTGTTTGAGATAAATTCTAGGCCAGAATGACTTTAAAGCATGGCTACTAAAAAAAGGGGTAGAAAACCTTACCTTGGTTTTAGCATATCAATAGTGTTAGCTCTAAACTGATTCTAACTCAATGTATGCTTCATTACGTTCAAAACCTTTAACATGCATTTTAGAAGTTAGAAAGCAAAATTCAAATATGTCTTTCAAGTATCATTATGCCAATTTAATCGTTAATGTTTCACATCAAGTATTCAAATATCAATTACACACAACCTTTAAAACATGATGCAACTATGTTAAAATATATATATATATATATATATATATATATATATAGCTAAAATTACATTTTGGTCTGAAACAATTTAAAAGTTTTTAAAATAACACAAATTGAAAAAGAGGTCAAAATATTAAAATCACAAAAATTGAAAAATCCTCTGCCTGCTGGTGCGTTGCACCTTGCTGCCCAGAGAAGTCTGCCCTACTGGTTTAAGTGGCTGACTTGCCAATCAATCAGAATTTGAAAATTTTTGAATTTTGTATTTTCCAGTCTCTCGAGTTTTCAACCTGTTTTCCACTTTTAAATTCACAAAAAACATAGAAAGTTTACAATCATTTTCCCCAATTTATAATTCTAAAATCACCATTTAAGCTTTACAACTAAAACTTTAAACAAGAAAACCTAGCATACTTCTAAAATAGACATGCATGCTCATATATTCATCAATCCTAGTTTACAAGGCATGAAAATTAGACATAATTAAACATTAAACTCAGGTAAGAAAAGAAATAAAGAAAAGTCATATTTTAGTCATAGAGCCTACCTCAATCCTTGAAAATTTGTTCCTAGAACTTGGGGTTTCCTTGAAGCCTAGAGTTGGTGATTATTGAGGACCATAGGAAGGTTTATTATTATTATTATTATTACTACTACTACTACAACAACTACTACTACTACTTTTTTGAGTACTTTCAGAAACTAAGATTAAAAGAAGAAAGTGGAAGTGACAGAGACGAGAAAGAAAGAGGGAGAATGAGAGATCTATTGGGAAAGTTTGGGGGGTTATACACGTGAAAGGAAAAAGAAAAAGGAATTGATAAATGGTATTTTGTCTATATAAGTGGGTAAAACAATGGCAAAACTGGAAATGACCAAACTAACGCAAAAATTTTCAATATTAAAATATTTTGATCAGAATTTTTAAATGCTTTAAATTAAAATTATACAATAAAAATTAAAATTAACGCAAATACAAATCAATTAAAGTTTAGGCACACTAATTAAATTAAATTAACATAATTAAATTTGTTTGAAATTCATGGGCCCCGTATTATGCTACTTCTTGCTCATTTTAAAGATTATGCTATTAATTTTCAACCACCCCTCAAATTATGTTATTTTTATCATGCTCCCTTAGTTTTGAAAAAGTGAAATAAATAGCATATTGGTATAAATCCTGATTTACAAGGTACATTAAACCCCAAAATACCCCTTATTTTAACATAAATATGAAACCTTAATGAACCATTTGCCTCACTTTCTTTCCCTATCCTTTCCTCCTTCTCCCTTCTTTTTCTTCTCTCATAAAAACCATGAACCTAGACCTCTGAAGGCAAAGCCATCATCGCCGTTGTCTCCATCGTGATTGACTTTGCCAACTCATTTCCCCTTTGTTGTCGTTGCTCCATCACGATTGAGGAGAAGCCGAAGTTGAATCCTAGGGAATCTTCATGATAGAGATCCAATGATCTTCCATCTGTCATTGCCAAAGTCAAATCTTTTGCCATCCTCCAACTCTACACCCGGTTTCTGTGCCTCGTCTTCAGATACTGGTATAACTGGAAACACCACACTTATTTGTCATGTTTGAAGTCTGTTGCCATCGAGTTTGGTCAAACTGTCAATGAGATTTTGTAGATCGCTAGCGTCTGAGTGCTTTGAAGTGGGCGGTGTTAGAGGACGTGTAGTGGTATGTGACACATGGGCATTGGTGGCCGGCACTAAACCAAGTTTTTTTCTTATATATATATATATATATATATATATATATATATATATTTGGGAGGTTGTATGTACCATATTTGTTGGTAATACAACACTTCCTAGTCAGCGAACGTAAATTTGGTAAATAAGGTACTTTTTAATCACTGACGTCGTTGGAGTCAGATGTCTAAATGTATCTATTCACCGTCCATCGGCTTCAGCGCTACCATTGGCAAGGTAGAGGAGAAAGAGGTGAAGAAAAGAAAGAGTTAAGGGTATTTTGGGATTTTTAATAGTGTTGTAAACCTAATTTTTCACGTTATATTATTTACTATACTTTAAAAAGATCATGCTATTATTTACTAATCCATACCTTAAACATGTTATTTACCTCTTTTCCTCTTGATTTTGACCCTGGGTAACTTTGGCAAGCCATAGCCAGTCCGACAAGGAAAATGCGTTGAGCTCGGCCTAAGAAGTGCCCAATGTTCTATCTCGTAAAAGATTGCAATATAATTTATTGGGAGAATGACGCAAATAGCAAGAATGTTGAGAAAGAAAAAGAAGGGCAAAACTCTTGAGAGAAGAAATTAATTATCATTTCTACACCTCTAGAGACCGACGACGATGATGTTCTCTATTAACATCATTTGTGACAGCAACGTCTACAATAACGACTTTGGATCATTGCAAATCGCAATGATGTCCACAAATAAACGACTAGGCGATACCCAATAAGCAGGAGGGCTATCGCATCATGATGGTTTTGTTGCATGATGTTCTTTATTTTCTACTGATTCATGAGCAGCGACGATGACGACTTAGGAAATATTATATATACTAAATGAAAACTAAGGAGAAAGGTTTTTATAGTAAGAGACAGAAACTAAATAAATTTATAAACAAGTAAAAATGGTTTTTCTAGAAACAAGTAGAAAAGAAATAAATATTAGGATAATTATCTATATGACAAATGTTAGATAAATAACGTATTTACTTGTGTGAAATCAGTACATAATTTGATTAATACTAGGTAAATAAAATATATAGGGATAAAACTATTAAAATATGCAAAAATTGTAAAAAAATGTCACTTTTTCAAAACTAATTGTAGTAAATATTAAGTTTTGAAACTATTTATAGTAAATGTTAAATTTATGATGTAGGTAATTTATCTATCTTTTTGTTTACAGAGTAAATAATTTTTATTTATACTATAATAGATTTATGGTGTAAATAATAGTATTGCGTTCCTTGTTTACAATGTTAATATTTCTTATTTATATGGTAAATAAGTTGTTTATTTTATAAATATAATATTTACTATAAATAATTTTAAAACCTGATATTTACTTTAAAAAGTTTTAAAAATCTGTCTATTCCCTCATTTTCCTTTAATGTATTCATTTATTTAATGGGTTAATGAAACAATTGGCCCAATTACGTTTATTAAATTGAAATATGACTCTAATTTGTAAAAATTTTACAACTGTCTCATAATGATATCATTAAAATTATTTATATGTAATTATATAATACAATATGTAATATCATTAAGATAATTACTATATCATTAAGGACATTTTTAAGATATTTTAAATATTGTATTAGATTTTAATTTCATAACAATAATTTAGACACGTATTGTAATTTTTACTTACTTAATAAGTGTTGATGCATGTTTTTGTAAAGTGTCTTTTCTAAGGCCCAAGCCCAATATTCTATCCGTGACACAAATGGGCTCATTCCATGTACCGAAGCCCTTCTTGTAAAACTCTCATACGTCGTCGTGAGTCATGAGTAAGTAAATGGACCTATTTATTTATGACCTAATTCAGTTTTAAATTCCATTTGGGGTCCAAAATTAGGTTTAAATTAATTGGATCAATGGTAGACGGGACCTAATAACTAAATATGTTCACTTTGTAGCCCAAAGTAGGAAGCCCAAGTCCTAAAGCCTTTCCCTTAGTTAGAGGACAAATTAACAACATTACGAGAATGAAAGGAGGTCAAAACCCATGTCAAACTTGTCTCTAGAGCTGCCCCGCGTTCGTCTTTGAATGTGCTCTGCACTTTAAGGTCAGATTTCATAGGTATAGCCAAAAGTAGACCAACAGCTTATTAGTGGCAAATTTGATGACCATAAGACCTCTAGAGATGGAAAATATTAAGCACTAAATTTAGTCAAACTTCACTTGAAGCCTCTCAAACCTTAGGAAGACTCAAAATCAGTTGAACACAAGTTACTTGTTATGCATCTAACACAATTTTTCAGGTTATTTGAGTTGCTCACTTGAAATTATCTGAAACACCATGTCACGGAGGGAATGGAGTGCTGCAGTTGCTCTCCGAGCATAGAAGCTCGCCTTCCAAAGAAACCGTCAAAATGATCTTTTTTTCACCTATGAATAGAATTTATAAAGCAATTCATATAAATTCCTATTTTGACTACTTGACATTATCTTAAATAAAGAATGGACATTCAACTTGCAATTCATACGATAATTATTCATTATTGTATTTGTAACTGAAATAAGGATCCAATGCTAACCAACATCCATAAGGCTACTGGTCATGACTCATAATTATGATGAAGGGAAAAGGGTATCCAAGAACAAGACAAAATTTGAGCAAAATAAAAAAAAAAAAAAAAAATGTACTTTGTTGTTCGAATGAGATGAAACAGACCGTTTGGTATTGTTTTCAAAATAAATGAAAATGTTTTTGTTTTGAAAAATTAAAATTTTTTTAGAATTATGCTGAGAGTATTTTTAAAATTTTTGTCTCGAAAAATATGCGAAAATATTTTTAAAATTTCTAAAAACAAAAACAAAATCAAACGAGGCCATGTTTGGTAGCCTTACAAATCAACGATGATGACATCGGACTCCTTCTGGTTCACAGAGACAATGACGAAACGAGAGCAGATTCAAAAATATGAAGGTGCTTTAAAAAAAAAGTCTTTTTGAAAACACCTCGTACTATTAGCTATTTTGAGTTTCAAAAACCTGTCATTTACAACATACAACTTTTGCTGTATGTTTTTCTTTTACATAATAAAAATTGGCCGCTTTACTTACCATATGTTGTTTATTTTAGTTAGTAAATATAATGTCTATTAAAAATATTTATTGATTATTTTAGGTAATAATTATTGAATATATAGAAAATAATTATCTTTCAGCTCAAAACTTAGATTATTTTATTGTAATTTTTCTCTAAAGTCTGTCATTACTCTGACATATATTTGGTAGAAAGGAGAGATGAAGGGAGAGAGATAGGAGGAGATGTTAAATCCTTTGTTTGGTTAGAGGAAGGAGAGGTGGAGGGATGTAGTCTTTCTATAGTTCACCAAATTAGATCCTTCTATTGATGTAAGGATCCAGGCAATCCTTTATTTTAAGTTTTAAAAAAATTATTTTGCCCTCTAAACAAATAATTAAAAAATAATAATAAATATAATATATAATTGTTTCATAAATAATTATCATCTATCTTCTCAACTTTCCATCTATCCTATTAAACAATATAAAAATTGCTATAAAATCCTCTCCATCCTTCTAACTCTCTCAATCTTTTTATTTCACATCCCTCCTATCAAACGATGTGTAAATTACCCTAAAAACTGTATTTTTATTCATGGGAATTCTTCTAGTGAATAAGAAAATTTTACTCCACCGGTGAATCATGGTGTTTTAGCCGTTAGATTAGAATAGTATGATATAAAATTGCTTCAGTTGCAGTTGCAATCATTAAAAAATTAATTCAATGATTAAAACATTCATTCTCTATAGAGCAAAATTGCGTTAAGAATTCCCTTGTTTATTTTCTTCATTTTAAAACAATGCATGCCATACCAATACCATACCTGTTGGGAGAATGGACCGCTTGATGGCATTATTCTTTTTCTCCTTGCCCCTCACTTTGGAAGCTACGTGCAATTTGCATGAGTTGGACTCTTTGGAGATAAGATACGTGGGAATAATACAGTGAATATGGGACAAATTAGTTATTTTCAACTAAAAATTTAATATACGTGGGAATAATACAGTGAGTATGGGACAGGTATTGTGTAATTTTGGCTAGATATTCCCAAAAAAAAAAAAA
>CAMOHE010042065.1:0-21390 GCA_946598075.1 Artocarpus hirsutus
AAATATAGAACTTGTCATATAGGAAACCATGGTGATTTCAGGTCAGAGGACTATGATAATACTATTATGATGAGAGTCACTTATGACAATTATCCATGCAGTATTCTCATAGCGGGTAAATCCAATACATCATTTTTCAAATATGTATCTATGAGTTGACTTAGTATCTCATACACATGATTAGTAAAACATAATCATCAGTCAAACTTCATACTAGTCTTCATTCATTATTATCCCAATAATAATGACCGACTAGGGATAATTTAGAATATAATTCAATTTTCACCTAAGAGTTTTACTATCAAGTCACATACTTGATGACCTTAGGTAGAATTAACTATTCATAGAATTAGAATAAAAAAAAATAATGAAAATGCCTCTTTATTAATAAAATGCAAAAGTAATGAATCAATATGTAGTCATTACATAATTGGCTTAGGGCACATTACTAACAGATAGTATCCAGCTAATCCGAGAAAACTTTGAATCTCTGACACATTCTTTAGTCATTCCTAATTTAGCACCGCTTCAATCTTGGATGGGTCCATTGAGATGTCATCTTTAGAGACAACGTGTCCAAGGAACTTGACCTTTGTCATCCAGAAGTCACATTTCTCTCTGTTTGCATAGAGACCGTGTTCTTTCAACGTCCGTAGAGCAATCCTCAAATGCTCAGCATGTTGTTCTTTAGTTTTGGAATAGATCAAGATATCATCTATGAAGACAATGATAAATTGGTCTAAGTACGGTCGAAAGACACGGTTCCCCAAGTCCATGAAAACCACTGGTGCATTAGTCATCCCGAAAGGCATGATAAGAAACTCAAAGTGACCATAGCGAGTCTGAAAAGCCGTCTTTGGAATGTCTTGTTCCCTTATCTTCAGTTGGTGATATCCAGATCGTAAGTTAATCTTTGAGAAATAGCAAGATCCTCCTAACTGATTGAACAACTCATCAATTCGGGGCAAAGGATACTTGTTCTTGATAGTCAGTCGATTAAGCTGGCGATAATCAACATAGAGCCTCAGCGATCCATCATGTTTCTTCACAAAAAACACTAGAGCTCCCCAAGGTGATGTACTAGGTCGAATAAATCCTTTTTCTAGTAATTTTTCTAACTGCTTCCTTAATTCCACCTTCTCAATAGGTGCCACTCAATATGGAGCAATAGAAACAGGTGCTATTCTTTGAATTAAGTCAATGACAAACTCAATTTCTCTATCAGGTGAAAGTCTAGGCAATTCATCTAGAAAAACATCTGAAAATTCATCCACCACAAGAGTGTGAGAAGATGGGTTACTCCTTTTTAGTTCTCCCTTTGAAGTAAAGATTGTCCCAAGATTGGTAAAATTCCTTCGTCCTCCAATTCAAGCCTTTAGCACCAGGGCTGGCATCACTGTTCCTGTCTTTGCCTAAAATTCGATGACTTGTCATTCTTGGTGAACAAAGAGACATGTTTCCTATGACAATCTACTATTGGCTGATATTTAGTTAGCCAATGCATCCCTAGGATTACATCAAACTCTATCATAGTTATTACATATAGGTCAGCCGATAGTTTATGTTCTCCTATAACAATACACACTATTTACAAATTATGGATACTTCAGCTACCCCACCCATTGGTGTGCTAAGGGTTAGTGATGAACTACATGTCTCAGTTTCTAATTGTAGTATTGAAGCAAATAACATAGATATAAATGAATGAGTGGCACTAGTATCAAACAATACATGAGCCCAAGAATGAGACACGTGAATCATACTGTCTACAACTGAGTGATTAGCCTACTTTGTTTGTCTAGCTATAGCTGTAATTACATAAGCTTGTGCTAGTGCTTCCCCTTATCACTCTTTCCTCGATTTCCTTGGCTACTACTAGCCTTATTATTATTTCTCCCAGGAAAATGTGGCCTTTGATTCACTGAACCTTACGGAGTCAGTTGAAAATTTTGATTGGCATAGAAATTGGAGAGCCTTGTGGTCACTGTTGGTAGTTGTAATGGGGCTAGAACCCTCAAGATTGAGTTACTGAGACTTGGGAAGCTGGAGTGTTTTGCTGAGGTGCTCCCCGGCTTTGACTCCTTCCCCATATAGTGGAACAAAATGACTTCCTTGGGGCCTTGGTGCAAAGGATGATTATGTAGGGCAGTTAGGGCAATTCCTCCTTAGATGTCCCACTTGTCTATAGTTATGACAAGCATATGGCTGGAAACGACCACTGCCAGAAGATCCACCACTAATAGTCACTCCACTATGCTACGTGACTTGTCCTAATGACTTCTCCTTCTTGCTTATCTTCCTTTGACGCCCACCAGAGCCCTTATATTCTCCATAGGAGTTATTTAGTTCTGTCTCTGCCTGTTGTGCCATAGCTACAAGTTCAAGAAAATCTATTGATGGGACAGCAGCTATCATTTGTCTGATTTTTGATCTCAGGTTATTTCTAAATTTCTCGCATCTCACCATTGGATCCGATACAGCTCCGGGATTGTAGCGAGACAATTCTATGAATCGAGCACGGTATTCAACAACTATTATATCTCCTTGCACCAGGTTTTCAAATTCTCGCATCATTGCTTGCCTATGGTTCTAAGGAATATAAGTGTTACGAAATATGGTTTCGAACTGCTCCCATGTGAAGTTTGGCACGTCATAGTTGTCTTTTTGAAGATCCTACCATTGTTTGGCTTTACCCTCAAATACATATGTTGAAAAGCCAACCCAATACTCCTGTGGAATCCTCAAGGTATCGAACTTATTTTTTAACCGCCTTTAGCCATTGTTCTGCTATGACAAGATTGGGTTCTCCACTAAATGTAGGGGGTTTCTGCTTCGTGAACTCCTTTAGTAGGGTAAATGTCATTGCTCAGGATCACGAGCCTCTGTAGGTCTTTGCACATTTTACAAGGCTTGAAGAATTTGTCTTAGATTATTCACTTCCGGTGCAACTGGCGGGGTTTGTGCTACCCGTCGTGGTTGCTCATCTTCTTGAGCTTGTTCCATCGATTTAGGTTGCTCTACTTCTTGAGCATGTTCGACTGGTTGTGACTGTTTAGACGATTGCACTTGACATCTTGGCGGTATAGTTTTTAATGGGCTGCGTAAATTTAACTAGGATTAGTACCAAATGATGATGACATTAACACTTAACTTTAAAACCATTTCAAAATATTAATTTTTAAGGAGATGCTACACCCCCTAGATTAATCGAACCTAGGCTCTAATACTAAAAGTTCTGTAACGCCCTCTAAGTGGGGGTTAGCAGTATTGAATAAATAAAAATAAACTTAAATTCAATAATATTTAAATCAATTAAACAATGCCCATAGGTTTTTAAACAAAAATAAAAATAAAAATAAAAATAAATATTTAAAATACAAACCACAGTCTTTAGTATAGCACCAAATATTTAAAATATAGTCATCATCACTATAGTACAATTCCCAAATAACTTAACACAGCCATCATAAAAATAGTACAAATTTTACATGTTCTAGATGAGTTACAAATAAACAAAATCTTCTAACATGAAAACAACAGTGTTGTTGCCTATTCCTCACCAAATAAGTTGCACTGAGTTCCACTTAGAGATGTAAATATGATAGGGATGAGCATCGACATGCCTAATAGGGAAAAACCATTACTCACCTTAAAGTTTTATTCATTACCACATTAAAACTGCATAGTTAGTTAATTTACATTATATTCTAGATTATGAGGTTTATTATGATCATATTCTGTGGATACTATAGTTAATCATTACTAAGTTTCACACTTATACATATATACAAATATTACAATTTATCATTATTCCTAGGTATCCACATTAAATAAAGTATCACTCAACTCATTGAAACCCAAATGGGTGAGCTTGACCACCCTCAAAACATTCCAAGGGTGTTTCGGTGAGGAGACATCAAGTCTCGAGTCCTCACCAAGTCAATTCCTGTACAGTGTGTTCTAAGACTTTCGACCCAAGGGAGCGTCATCACCTTTCCCTTATTTTATCTTTTAGGGTATTTGTGCCCAAGGACGAAACCGTTGTGCTTTTCACGTCTCACCATTTCTCTATAATCAACCTTGGTTTATAAAGTTAGTTTTCCTAACCATGCTTTTCAATTTACAACATGTGTCAAATTATTATGTTCCTCGCTGTACAATATAGGATGAGTTCCATATCATTAGGTTATAGTTATAACCATATATATTCAACAATATCATATACATATCCTGCAACATAAAACAACCAAATTTTTAATTTACCAAAACCCTATAAAAGATGAGTAATAGAATCCCTACCTTCCAAGCTTATCAACAATCCTTTAATCTCGGGATTAATTAACGTTAGCTCCACACACCCTTGATCCTAAGGCGTGCATAAGGACAATTAAAACTAAAGCACAACATATAACCACATCCATAAATGAATTATGTGTAAATCTATCTCACTAATGTGCCATTAAGTTTTTTTGCAATTTCTTTTTAAATACCAAAGTAAACAATTTTTATGTTACACACAATATAAAATACATACAAGTAATTTATATATTTTAGTCTCTAATAAGATTGATAAATCACTTAGAATAGTGTTGGAAAGGTTGCAAGACATTAAGGGATTAGAAGGTGAGCAAAGTTGGGTTCTTGGTTCAGGTTAGTAGCTGGTATACCATGGCAAACTGCCTGTATACTTTTGCAAAAAGTCAGGTTCACTATCTACAATTAGCACATGGGTTAACAGGTGGTTTACTTAAAGTAGACAGGTGGTATACTGTCACTGGTAGGTTTACTAGTTTTCAATCCAAAAATTGAAAAATTCATAGAAAATAAAATACAACTCCGATTTAGGCTCATGATAACTCGTTGGAAAGCTTAGGATGTCTACTTTTAAAATATATAAACCAATTTATAAAATTTATTTTCATCTAATCCTAGAATTTCAAGAAAGAGCCACTGCCCATAGAGGTATTACAAAGTTTATGAAATGTCAAGTTTTTCTTTAACCCAAAGCATATTATCCTTGTTCAAAATCTTAAACCCATTCCAAAATATGCAGCATGCATTATATAATCATAATAAACATATTCTTATGAGTATTCTAGCAAAATCATCATCGAACCATATCTCTAGCCTTTCTTGCAAATAATGAGGAAAACATGCTTAAGTTTGCTCTTCAAGCTTAAAACCCTAAAACATCAATCTTAAAGTTATGGAAACTGGTTTTAAACATTCCTAGCATGTTTGTAATATTGTTATCAAACAAAAACAAAGATTGGTAGTCGGTTTCAACTCAAAACTCAAGTTTTTGTTCATAGATGCTCAATTATGCATGTTAACATAACTAGAAATTTGCATGAATATGGAAAACAAAAATTATGCATTAAACATGGAGAAAACACATACTAAAAACCAAGTTTGAATTAAAGAAAACCTACCTCAAAACTCCTTTGAAAAGCACTAAAGTTTGGATTAAAATCAAGCTTGAATTGACTCTAAAATAGCTTCAAACATGGCATGGAATTATAGCTGCCTTGGTTGCAAAGAGAGCTTTATGCTCTGTGTCTTTAGTTAAAAATTGAAGTGAGAAAGGGAAAGAATGAGAAACTAGAGAAGAAGGTGGTGATGGCTAAATAACAAGATATCAAAATAATTGAGAAGAAGGGGAAGTTTACAGGGAAAGTTGTGAAAAGAAACAAAGGAGCATTAAAAGAAAATATCATCATGTCTCCTAGTAGTTGGGGTGAATTTATTTCATGTCACTTAGTAGTTGGGGTGAATTGATTTCATGTCTCTTAGTAGTTGGGATGAATTGATTTCATGTCTCCTTCGGAGACTTTTAGCAGAATGAGAATAAGGCTACATAATTGAGCATTAATTTAGGGGGACAAGATTAGTAGAAGTGGTTATTGGTAAGTTTTGAATGTTTCCTACAAAAACTTGGTAAGAAAATACTAAAGTGGCTTTTTTTTTTTAAATAATTGAAACAACCTGGAAAAACTTGGTAATTTTAAATGCTACAAAATTTTAAATTGTCACATTTTATTCATTAAATTTTACAAAACCCATACCCATTAAAATACAAGTGTTACAATCAGATACTTGACAAATTTAGTAAAAATAACTCTGGCATGGCCAGAACACCAATTGATATTAGTCAACATCTATCCAGAAATAGAGAAGAAAGTATATTTTAGGTGGAATATGTTAGAGTGATAGATATTTTAATGTATTTAATGAATTGTACATGACCAGATATTACCTATGCTATAAGTAGTCTAAGTAGATTCACAAGTAATCTAGGAGATGGTCACTGGAAAGCGATAGTCAAAGTACTTAGATACTTACAATATACTCATGATTATGGGCTACACTATACAAGGGATCTTGCTGTTCTTGAAGGGTATTCTGACTCAAGTTGGATATCTAATATACAAGATTTTAAAGCTATAAGTGCATATGTATTCACTTTGGAAGGCACTGTCGTTTCATGGAAGTCCTCAAACCAGATGGTAATAACTAGATCCACTATGGAATCTGAATTTGTAGCCTTAGATAAAAGTGGTGAAGAGGCTGAATGGCTAAAACATTTCTTAGAGGATATTCTTGAATGGCCTAGACCTATACCTACAATATGCATATATTGTGATAATCAATTTGCTATAAGCAGGGCATAGAATGTGATGTACAACAATAAGTCAAGACATATACATTGTCGATATAATACCGTTAGACAACTGATCTCGACTAGAGTAATAACAATAGACTATGTGAGGTCTAAAGAGAATATTACAGATTTGTTAATGAAAGGATTGAGTAAGGATCAAGTTGAGAAAACATCAAGAGGAATAGGGCTTAAGCCCATGAAAGAATAGGTTGAAACAGTGGAAACCTGACCTTGTTGACTGGAGATCCCAAGATCTAGATTCAATGGGATAACTAAACTGAATAGACCGAGAAGGATGACTATGGAGGTTAGCCCAACCCATTCCTATAATAAAAATAGTGATACTCATAGGGAAAGGTTAATTAGTTTACTTTTAATGATTCTTAGGCATTGAATACATTAGAATTCGAGCGGAGTAATACTGGTTATGCTTAAAATAGGAAATCACCTATGTGAGAGAAAAGTAGGGCCGCTTCAAATGAGAATTGCTAGGGGTCAATTCTTTAGAAACTCTTGTAGAACCAGGGAGATGTTCATGGCCAAAATGAACATAAGCATGAGAACTAAAACTGTGTTAGGAAAATATTTGCATGAGGTATGTCATCGTTTACACAAACGGTAAAACAACTCAAATGCGTCACATCTATTGGTCAGCTAGTAAAGTAGACATACTTTCACAAAGGAAGGTTTAAGGGTTAACGCCTACTTATCCTATGCAAGTATTAACCATAGAACTTTATCACCATGTAGTGTCTTTGTTTTCCCTTGTTGTTGATCAATTTCATTCATCTAGGGCATTGTTGGAAAAAATGGTTAATAAACATATTAAGGAGCCATTTTGAGGCATAATTTTGAGTGGGACCTACTTTGTAAAAGTGACGGGTCTTGGCGGATTTATGTTCTTTGTTATGAGGAGATCGAAATCATATATTTATATCCTCAAAATGGTAATTGGGTGAATGAGAAATTGATGCTCAAAGTGTGCCCATGGACATTTAGATTTTGTTGGAATAAGCCTAAATGTGGAGTCCCACATTGGTTGGACATTAAAGCCTGATATGGTTTTTTATTGGTTGCACTTTTGTGCTTAAGTAAGATGTTGTACCCAAGAGGCTCTCTCATGCACAAAGGGGGTGCAAATCATGACCCTAGTGGGCTAAGGGCCCAATATGTGCACGCATAACATAGGTGACGTGAATGCCAGATTCATTGAGCTTGCCTTGTGTGGGCCATGTTTTGTAAAATTTTTTATTGCTTCTAACAATAGTAAATCCAAATTTAATCCAAATTTAAACTGTTAATGACTGCTTATAAAGCAGGGTTAATGGCACCTCATAAAACCTCCGAATTTAAACTGTTGAAAGGCTTAATAACTGCTTATAAAGTTGCGTTCATGGCACCGAATTTAAACCTCATAAATTTGGTATTAAGCCTTGCAACACCCCATTTTGCCTAGCTTATATAAAGGGCGTTTCTTCTAGTTTTAGACACGAAAAATCACACACACGAGTTCCACCGATTCCTGTTGCTCTCTTTTTTGAGTTTGTTGCTAACCCGTTTTTAGTGGTAAAGAAAAACACTGTTTCAAGTTCACCAGAGGTGGTGCTCGATTGTGCTAAGTCCATCGCTGCTTGTTGTTGTATCTTGTTAGATAGACGTCTATCAAATCCTTGTGCACAACTGGAGGGGAAAAATCTGTTTTAAGGAAAGTATGAGCTACACATGCCTCGACTATTTTCCCGTTCAATCTTTACATTGATTCAATTAGAGTTGAAGGTTTTGTTATTACCTATTTCCTGTTTTTCCATATTTACTATTGTAACTTGTTTATTTTATCCATGCAATATATTGTTTACAATTCCTACTAATATTACATGCAATATATTGCTAACACTTTTCTGAAATAAAAAATTTGTTTCAACCTAACAAATCACATATTTCATAACTAGATCACAACATTTGCAACTTTTAGTTTTCAAAAATAATTTGAAAAAATTAATTGCAAAATGCATAAAACTAAAACAATGAAAGATTATGAACTAAACTTACTAAGTCTTCCTTTAACAAATATTAGTGCCTTAATCTAACTGAAAGTTTAAAAACTTCCACTACTACAAACAACGTCTTTTGTGACGACAAAAAGTAATCGCAAATATATTTTTTACGATGACATGTTGTTGCCAATATGTTGTCACCAACAACTAGTCGTAAGTAATATTTTTGCAACGATGACGTCATCATCGTAATATTATTTGCGATTACAAATAGTCGCAACAAAGTCGCTGCAATTATGTTGTCACGGTTGTTGTCAAATATGACGTGGCTTCAGTTTTAGCGATGAAAATTTCAAAAAATGTCGTCAGAACAATGTGTGCTGATGCTGACATGGACCTGATTTCTAATATTTTTTAAATAGGAATAATCAACTTATAGAAATAAAAATAAAAATTTAATATTAGAAAAGACAGTTGATAATAAATTGTTCTAATAATAAAATAAAAATCAACCCAAACATAATGTGTTGAAATTTTGAACAAAGAAAAGAAATACAATCTAATCTTCTAAATGTACAGCATCGTAGGTGCCATTGTTGTTGTCATCAACCGCGTTTGGAGGAGGTAGAGGACCTGGTTGAACAAAAGTTGGTGGAGTCATCACTGGCAAGAGTTAGGCTCCAAGTACCAACTAGCTTACCAACTCCACCAACAACGTGTAGCTTTGGTACAAAGTCATGTTGTACTTGGCCGATCTCCATAGAAAATCTTCCAAATGTAGGTTAACAGTCGTTGAAGATGTTCCGTCTAACTGAGAGCTAGAGGATGAACCATCACCCACGCGAGAGTAAATACTATATGGGAGTGTACAGCCTAGTCCACTTTTGTGTCCTCTATGTCTACCAAGGACATGCTTCAATATTCCCTCCTCGTTAAGCATAGGTGCTACTAAAGAGGAAGCAGGCTGTGTAATCAGGGTTCCCTCAACCAGTACGACAACAAGGGGTGACATTTGGTGTTGTAAACATCAAGAAACATTTCAAATTAAAATTAGTTGACCAAATAAACTATACAAAATTACAATTGGGTTGTAACATACTTGACTGATAGCATGAAGGTAATCTATACAGGTCGGGTAGAGGTTGTGCTCCATCAATAAAGTCAACACATGTAGCAACTTGTCTACACATATCCAACTATTGTCAAACAAAAGGTTTAATATCATTATTATATACTAATAATAATTATGTTCCACTAATGTACTAATATAGTACTATAAAAACAAGGGCATTTATAGATAATATCTATTCTTCATCATTGCTAATGTCTTGAATGTTGCCACCATCATTAACATTGTCATCATCTTTGGAGTTATCATCTTCAACTTCAACATACTCCTCTAAAGTTTCATCATCCTCTTCTTGCAAATCCAAATCTTCATCTTCTTTGGGAGACTTGTCTTTTAAGATTGCATCAACATTGGATATGACAATATCTGATGATACATTCAGGAGATTCCATGTCAAGGTGTCAATCTTTGGTAGTTTCACTACTAATTCAACATTTGCAAACTTTGTTTCTTGAACCACCGTCACATTGTCCATATTTGCTTTGGGGAGATCTCATATATGCCAATGTCCAAAGTGTTCAACAACTTTTCAATTTAGACCGTTAAACAAATCATCTATATAAAACACTTATTTTGCTTGAGATGTGAATATGAATGGTTCATTCTCATACCACGAGTCCTTAATAAAGATGCTTGTTCTATTTTTGTATTGTTAAACTCTCTTTTTTTCTAGATAAGTGTTGAACCACTTACACTTGAAAAGAATAACAAAATTGGGATTTGTGTATGACAATTTGTAAATTTCGTCGCTGACCTTGTAATATGTTTGATTATCTAGTCCATGAACCCAAACACTAGAATTATAGGTAGTTTGATTGATATCCCGATTATGTGTTAGATTCTTGACTACGTTCATGACATAACCAAAATAGCTTTTAACAGAGAAGCTTAAACTAAATGAAAGCGAAACCAATTGATTGGTTGCCTCTAATGCATTCTACTCTTGAAAATTAAACATCTGCCAATTGTAAAGAATTATTAGAAATTAAGAATTTGTAGTCATTGTGGATTTTTAGTTTTACTGTGTATAATTTAAATCAAAATTATACCTTATTCTGAAACCATTTTTGGAACTCCATCGCTTAAAGATCCTTCAATGATCTAGTTCATCCACTATCTTCCAACTCCTTCGTTTGCTTAGGGTCGTATTATGGTATTTGGGTGATGCAATAGTATTTGAGACAACCACAATTACATGGTAATGTAGGGTAATACTTACTCGATGTATTTCTAAATTTTTGAACAATGGTGTAGTATATATCACTCGACTTTATTCCACAACTAGTTATCTAATGTGATCTGAGTCATCTTCCTAATTAGACGACAATGAGTATTGAAGACAGAAATCTTATTATTACCAAGTGCGCTATCATCTACCTAATTTCTCTCAAGTCTATTAAATCTTGTCTCTATCCTAGTTAGATACATCGAACAAAACATCAAAGCTTCATTAACAATATACCCTTCAGCAATTGATCCTTCTAGTCGACACTATTTCAAACATGCTTCTTCAATGATCCAAGGAATCGTCCAAATGGATACATCCATCTTAAATGAACTGGACCTCCCTTAACGGCTTCCTTTGGCAAGTGCATTACTAAATGTACCATAATATCGAAAAAGGCCGATGGGAAAATTGTTTCTAACTTGCATAAAATAAGTATAATATCCTCTTGCGCTTTTTCTAAATCACTTATCCTCAATGTCCTCGAACATATCAATTGGAAGAAGTTGCTTAATTCTCTTATTGCATCAACAATCTCTTTCTTCATGAGTGGTTGAATCCTAATTAACAATACTCGTTGCATTATGACTTGTCAATCATGTGATTTTAACCTAGTGATTTTTTTGTTCCCCTTGATCACATTTTTCCTCAAATTTGAAGCAAACCCATTAGGGAAGCATATTGATTTTAAATACTTACAAAACTTTTTACTATCATCTAGGGTCAATGTGTACATGGCATGTGGTTTCATCCAACGATCACCTTTCTTATACGAATGCAACTCCTTATACACCCCCATGTTTTGCAAGTCGATCCTCGCCTTGTTTGTATCCTTACTTTTTCCATGAATGTTCAAAATTGTGCCCAACAAGCTGTCAACCACGTTCTTCTCGAAGTGCATGACATCTAAGTTGTGATGCAATGACAATGAACTCCACTAAGGTAATTCCCAAAAAATACTCTTTTTTGTCCAATTAAGCTTTGCTAGATGCCTTTTTGCTTCATACCCCCATAATTCTCATGTTTACTAGGCAATCTGGGTACAACCTTTTGTAGCTAAGCTAATATTTGCTGAACAGATTTTCGAGACAAGAAAGGTCGTCGATAAACCCTACCATCAAACTTTTTGTTATTTCGTATCTTATGAGTAATAAGAAGCCATCGTCAATGCCCAACAAAACAAGTTTTTCTTGCTATTTACTTTGATGGGGTTGCATTGTTGTAGGGTGGACACGCCAAATACCCTTGAACACTCTAACCAGATAAACTACTACAAGGAAGGAAGTTGTTAACTGTCACAAGCAACACAACCCATATCCATAAGGACCTTTTTGAAGCAGCATCATGCACAACAATCCTTTCATCCAATAATTTTGTTTACTCATCCATAAGAGGCCTTAAGAACACATCAATATCTTTCCTAGGAGCATTTGGACTAGGAATCAACAAGGTTAACATCTTGTATTGGTGCTTGGTGCATAACCATGGAGGTAAATTATAAGCAGTTATAACCACTGGTCACATACTATATGAGAGACTTATGCTCCCGAAAGGATTGAAACTATCAACAGCTAAACTTACCACCGCTGAAAAAAGATACAAGTTTATTAAATTTTATGCAATCTTATCAAATTTTATGATAATTTTATATAATTTTATCAAATTTTATGATAATTTTACGATAATTTTATTGCTCTTATTTTTTAAAATAAAATTGTAATTTTAATAAACATTATTGCTATTATAATTAATTAATTAGTTCATTAATTGTTAATTAAGAATTATCATTTTCTTATTTTTATTTTTTAATTTCTAATTAAAAATTACAATTTTTTATTTTTTAATTTATTACTATTATTAACTTTGACATTTATTTTCTCAATTTTTTAGTTACTATAATCAATTAACAATAATTTTATACTATATTATCAAATTTTATGGTAATTAAGCCTTTACAATGATATTATAATTATTAAACTATATTGTTCACTAATTTATAATAATGATTTAGTATATCATTTTACTTTATACTTAATAAATTAATTAATTAGTTCATTAATTGTTAATTAAGAGTTATCATTTTCTTATTTTTAATTTTTAAATTGTAACTAAAATTTACAATTTTTTAATTTTTATAATTTATTATTATTAATAACTTTGACATTTATTCTTTCAATTTTTTATTTACTATAATGCAATAACAATAATTTTACAATCCCAAAATTCTAATTCTACAAAATCCCAAAAATTCAATTCTACAACAATCCACATTAAAACAATCCATAATTCTAACAAAATCACAATCACAATTCATAATTCAACAACAAATCACAATCCAAATAACATATTTGTAACTCCAAAAATTTTAAAACTTATATAATCTAAAACCCTCTAAGAATGGGGGTTAGAAAATGAGGATGGCAGCGAAAACTTCAACGGTGGATGGCTGGAAAGCAACCACAAGCTCCCGAAACTCAATTGGGAAAAAGTTTGGGGATTTCCTAATTTAGGGATATTTCTATGGTTATTGTTTGATAATATGAGTTTTTACAATATAAAACTCATGAATCTATGAATTTCTAGAAGTTTAGGAGAGATTTGAATGGAATAGAGCGAAGAAAATAGGGAGAAAACGGAGATTGGAGGGGGAAACTATCGTTGTAAATAATTAAAAAAGTCATCGCTAAAGATCATTAAAATAACGTCGTCCTACTTAATTTGGGAAAAAAAATATTGAAGAAGTAATCTTTTGCAACGACCGTTAAAAACATCATTGCAAATAATTTTCATTAAAGCGCCCTTTTCTCAGCCAAAATTTTAGTGAAAAATTAAATTTTCACATTTTGCGACGGCATTTTTCGTCACAAATAGTCTCACCACTATTGTGACTAACACCATGAGATAGCTGCTAACCATTAGTATTTGCGACGGCATGTAGTTGCAAAAAAAGCACATTGTCATCGCAAAAGAGACCATTGGAACTGTGATTGAGAGTACAAGACAGCTGTAAACTATTGGTATTTGCAATGACATTATCGTCACAAAAAACCCTGCAATTCTTGTCACGTGTATAGAGTGTTATTGCCACCTGTACACAATGGTATTTGTGATGCCTTTGTCATCACAAATACCAAGCATATTTTGCGAGAGCCCTCCGGCGCCAAACCACTAATTGTGACAACATGTCGTCATAATATGAATAGTTATGTTCTTTTTTTTTTTTTTTTTTTGCAATGAAAAGTCGATGCGAATAAGTTTTATATGCAACGACATGTCATTGCAAAAATGTTCCTTGATTGCAACATTTTGTCGTTGCAAAAAAAATGGAATATTTTTTACGACAATTATCGTCGCAAAGAATGTTGTCGCTATAAGGCCCGTTTATAGTAGTGTTCCCAACCCATTCATCGCAAACGTTGTCTAATTATTGCATTATGAATTGCTTTCTCCCAAAGAACTGCATATGTATAAATAAAGATAGCATGGCTTGATAATATATACATATATATAAATGTATATATAAGTTACAAATTGATTTTGTATCTTGATTCTAACACATCCATATAGTTTCTCGCTTCAGCAAGCTCCTTTGTATATTTAAAGGCATAGCTATTAGATTGTATGAAGCCTACGCACTAATACCAAAATAAATTCAAGCTCAGTATTTTTTAATAAATAAATCATTCAAATTGCTAGTTCATATATATGTATCAATAAAAGCAATACATTTAAAAATTTAATGTTATCTTAAACATCTTGAAGGGTTTATTTTTATATTTTCCTCTCTTTTATACTGAGCATTATATATAGAAAATGCCTTCACAGTAAAGCATGAATATATATCAAGTTTTAAAAAATTAGAAAAAAATATTATCAAGTTAAACAATTTTGTTAAATACTTGTAAGTGCACCATTTCTAAAATGTCATTGTCAGGTTGGCCATCAACTGGATCCAGAAAGTATGCTTCCTTTTCTCTTGGCTTCGGAATTAACAGCCCAATAAAACCCACAACCAAGATTTAACTAGGAATAAAAATAAATATCAATAATTATAAAAAATTTTAATAACAATATTGTTTTCAGTCACCTTACATTCTGAGGTGTATGTGTTACTTAATCTCCTTTTACCGATTGTGTTTTATCGACGAGGCTTTTTCCACGATAAGTTTTTTTCTCCCTGCTTGGTCAACAACTAGTGAAGGAGATATGAAAGCAAAGAATTCCGATGTTTCAAATTTTAGGGGCGTATCATATAATATTCTATAAATGAAATATAAGTTAGGTTATCATAAAATATATCATGAAACACGTCACCTAAAATTATTTTCTAACATTGATTCAAATCTGAAGTAAAAGATTATGGCATTCACACCTGTTTGTTTGAACTGACAAAAAAAGAATTATTGCTTCCTTCAAAATATATAATTGATCAAGTTTACCAAAAATGCCTTTTTTTTTTTATTTGAAGTAACAAAGTACGCTGATTCAACGATTTTTCAACTTAGAGACCTGACAAAAGTTAAGGATGACGGCGCCATATATCTTAGAACTTCACTTGGATGTAAACGGAAGCTTTCTTTAGCTCTTTCATGCTTTTCTTATTTACTTCTGTCTATGAGAAAATAAGCTATGATGCATGATCCATCTCAAACATAATGCTTCTCGCTAACAACTCAACTCAAGCCTTGAGGGAAAAAAAAAGGGAAATAGATTGGACATAATGTTTATTATTAGTGAACAAGAAATTAAAATTTATGAGACCTCATAAAATCCCTAGAATAGGAGAAGCCTAAGGTAAAAAGCGAGGGGACAGAGAGGAGAAGAACAACAATTATACTGTAAAATTCTAGAACTCTAACCAAGCAATCATACTCTTTTTTTCTTTAAGATAGGAAAACAGTCCACAATATTTTTTCCTATATTTCAATTTAGGATCAAATCATTAGAATGCAAAATACAAGTACAAAAAGAAACAAAAAACAAAAAAAATGTTGAAGGTTTTTTTTTTTTTTTTTAAATAATATGTAAGAATGTAAGAGTCCTATGTTAGACTTACTACTTGAAGAATTAAAGAACGTTACTATTTTTGAGACATTTGATCAATAAAAAATTTATTATTTAGGTCATATATCAAATTTGTCCTATTTATGTTCATTTATATCGAATGTATGATAAACAAACTAAAGTCTAAGACTGTCATTCAAAACCTTTAAGATTGTGTATACGATGGACAGATTATACAGAAGATATGAATCTTAAGGTGATGGCCTAAATATAAAAGGTCTGCAATCGAGGAAATAAAGTTGGGTACTTTATTCATGCTAAGATTATTACGTTGTCTACATCCCTGATAAGAGATGACTTGTCTTGGTCATCGGAATGGGACTCCGTGAGTAGAGACATTGGTATATTATCATTGGTGACGATGAATTGATTTAATTGATAATTCTTTTTGGATAAATCATTTCACTTTAGATAATCATATATATTACATCTTAATCTTGAAAAGAATTAATGAGTATGTATTCTTGACTTATGTCTTTTAATATACCAAAGAGTGACATCCTAAATTAAATGAACGTATGCATATTGATATGTTGAAGATATAACTCTTGATTGAAGTAGACTTGTTACTCATCGATATGAAATTTATAACTCCTAATTTGTGGAGTTAATGTTATCCTCTTATAGATATTATCTTGGAAAGTGCTCAGCTATTTAAATATGTTTGTGTAACCAAACAGTATACTATTTGTATCAGTTATAAATAATAAGTATTTGAATAGTGAGATAATGGAACATAAATTAAATATAATAAAAAAAGTAAAATAAAATTTTTTCTTAAGTGAAATTTATTCTTAAGCTGATTATGAATATCCTATGGGGGTATTGCCCATTATGTTATATAATGGATGAATAACTTATTCGAGTTTTGTAACTTATATATAGTTCGAGGGTATAACTTTAAACTTTTAACGCAATAGCTTTAGAGTTGATAATTGTAAAATGAGCATATTGGGGACATGTCATTCTATAATCATAGGAGCTTGATTTATATATATCTATCAGGTCCCATTTTATAGCTTATATATTTTTTTGTAACGATACGGCGTTTTTTTTTACAAATTAGTAACTTATGTTAATTCTATTTTTGCTTCAAATTCTATTGATTTGATTGTTTCATATTAGTTTATTGTTTGAATTAGTTTCATGAATGATACCTCCTTATTCATGCACTTTAATGCATATATTTTTGCTATGTTCTTAATATTTTCATTTAATTTTATTTAGTTTTGATTATTTTTATGTATTTTTATTTTATTTTTGTAAACTTGATTTATTTTTTCTAATTTAATTTAATTGATTATTATTATTATCATTATTTTAATTTTCCTTTCTATTTATTTTACTTTCTCATTGGTGCAACTAAATTAGGTGGCAGGGGCTCAATTATAAAACAGGGTCCAAAATACAAAGAAAAGAATCAGAAAATTCAAATTGGAGCACGCCCACAGCGATGCCCGCTGGCACGGAAAGAAGAGGAAAGCACTTCGCTTCTCTAACCGTTGGATATTCTCCAGGTCAGCCTAGTGCACGAGTGGACCGAACACCCAATAGGTGTCCGCTTTGCGCAGTTCACGCCAGCTTCTCTCCAACTGTCGCCCGCCAAGCGTCCAGCTGTGTCAGTACCCTAATTCAGCCCAAGCCGAGTTCCTGTACGATGCATCGCACACTCTCTTTCGTGCTCCCTCGTTCACCTTCTAGCCGAGCAGCGACATGCGTCCCACTTTAGAGCTCTGCCATCATGATGTGTCCATGTGTCCCAGACGTTGAAATAGCCATGCCCCACCATTTCGCTTGCCTGGCGTGGAATTAAGAAGAAAAAGCGGCAATTACAATTACGGAGAAGGCCACTTTTTGAGCACAATGGCGAGCTCCAACATCAGGGGGCTGAAGAGCTGTTCCCAAAGAGAAAAAATGGCAAGAAAGAAAAAAAAGTAAATATTTAAATTAGCTTCTATTTTAATTAGGATTTAATTTTAATTTTAGTTTAGATTTTATTTTTCTTTCAAGACACCATTGAAGGGTATTTTGGAGCTATAAAAAGGATGAAGAAGAAGATTGGGAAAAAGAGAATTTCAAAGCTTTTGAAAACTCCATTTAGGTGATTTCTTTCTTCTTTTTTTTCTAAATTTTTTGTATATTCTAAAATACTTGAATATTAGTGTTGTTTATATTTGTATTTATTTTTATTTTTATTTCAATTTATGCATTAGTGTTGTGTTCTAGGGTTCCAATGGATCCTATAAATGAACTTTGATTTATTTTTACTCTATTATGTTGTTTGTTGATTGATTGGAAATTGACTGTTCTATTATGCACTTAATTCTCTTAGTGATTTAGCCAATCATTAAGTGATATTGTTAGACTTGGATGAAATTGAAAAATGGAGCTTATGTCTTGATCAATAATAAGGTAGCATGTGTAATTTGGAATAGAAATATATCTTTATTGTATGTGTAGTCATTGTAAATGCTTGAATTTAATAAATTGGTGTTAATTAGTTCCCCATAGAAATATAGTGGTCCTAATTAACATGAATGTGCCTACTAGTTTATTGGAAGAGGCGAGTAGGTAATTTAGTGCATTCGGCTCAAAACTCCATTAATCAAAACTAATCGATTAGAGGGAAATATAATTTAAATAAAGTTAATATGTGAAATTGGATCTCTAGAGCTTTGTTTTGATTATTTTAGTTTCATTTATTTTATTTCAATTTTATTAGTTCTTTTTATTTCCTTTTTAATCGATTATTCAAATAATCTTAGAGTTAAGACAATTTCAAGAATTAACAAAAATTAAACACAATCTTTGTGAGAATGATATCCATACTCTTAGTATATTTTATTACTTTTACGATTCCTTATGCTTGCTGATTTCAAACCAAACAAAGAATTAATTCAGGATAAACATATTGAATTATTTGCATATATTTTATTTGTTATGGGATTATTGGCATATGACTGTTTTATTTAAATAACTTCTACATTGGGTTATTTGAATTAAAACTAAGGCTCTATAAAAGATTTTCGAGGCCAAATAAAATGGGTAATTTATCCAATGTGGTCAAAAAAGGTTGGATGGTGGATCAGGTGGGTTGTCTAGAATTTGGAAATGCCGACTCTAGGTCAGGCACGATACACCAGTCGACCAGACCATACAGAGTCTGGTCAACTACCCTGTTACGTCAACAATCTGTGTGTGATGCATTTTTGCAGTGGGTTTTGATCTAGAGACGTGATTTGAAGCCCAATCTGATTAGAATAAATGCCATACTGGCCATTATAAATTAGAAACGTGTTCCTATTGTCATTTAAATTACTTAAGAAATTAAGAGAGATTTTTAAAGTGAGAAACTCTGGATCTCCCATAGGGTTGTTTTTTAACATTAAGAACAAAAATTATTGGTTTCTCTTGTGGTTGGAAGTAGACATTAGCTACCACGACAGTTTCCACTTGAAACCGTCGTGGTAGCTCCTCTACCACGACGGTTTCTAAAAGAAACCGTCGTGGAAAAAATGTCTAACAACCTTTTTTCACACATTTTATTTTGTTGCCTAGGGTGGGCAGCCCGTGTGTTAAGCATCCAATGGCCCAGAATATATACTTTATCTCCATTTTTACTAGAAATTTAACTATAGATGATTAATATACAGAAATTGCGATAATATTGAAAAATGTTACACTTAATTAAATTGACATATATACAAATTATTGAGGCTCATCTTTTAACTTTTTTTTTCATTGGTTCATCAATACGTATCCATTCCAGTTCTTCACGAAGCAAGTGCGAAACATCATCTTCAAAATTATCTATCTCATCAACAAATGGCAATCCCTTTGTGAATAAAGGAATGTCCGCACAATCTTCATCAACTCCTTCACCATCGATAACTATTCTTGGCTTTGTCGGGATGACTAGAGACAACTCCATGTCTTGGGGATTAGTAGTGTAAAAAACTTGGATTGCTTGTGATGCCATAATGAATGGATCATTCCTGTATCTCAATCTTCTAAAGTCAACCACCATGATGCCGTCATAGTCGTTCTTAACATAGTTATTGTCGGCCCACTTGCACTTAAAAAGTGCTATGCGTAATTCCTCATAATCAAGTTCTCAAATATCTTCAATGAAACCAAAGTAGTTCATGGTCCCATATACCGGATTCTTGTCCTTGGCAGAGGCAATATGCATAGCCTTTGCATTGAGAGTGACACCGCTATTTTGCACCGGATGCTTCTCATCCCTTTCGCAAGTGTAGAAAGTGTAACCATTTATGGAATATGACGTATACCTTGTAACTACCGACGACGGACCTCTAGCTAGGTTCTTCAACTCCTATGACATGCCTCCATCTTGTGATGTGGACCACTTGTCATAGATGTATGCTCTAATCCACAACCGAAAGGTCTGGTTGTGTTCATCTTGCAACCACTTCTCATTTCTTGCTCTTTTTAGGAATGTTTTTTTTTTTAATTCGTTCATGTGCACCTCAATGAAAGGCTCCACTTCATTAGGATTGTGCAAGACATAAAGACAAGCTTGCTCCCACTCCTCTCGACTTACTGAAGAAGGATTGCCGGTAGATAGTCCCCAAACGTCAATGTTTATAGTCTATGGCACCCCAATTGTGTCCGTATTAGATAGGTACTCGGAGCAAAATTCAACTAATTCCTCAGCTATGTAACTTTCTACAATACATCCCTCCGGCCTATTTTGATTCTTCACATAGCCCTTCAAAACCTTCATATATCTTTTGAATGGGTACATCCATCTAAAATACACCGGTCCACATAACTTAACTTTACATACTAAGTGCACCATTAAATGAATCATGATGTTAAAAAATGCCGGTGGGAAATACTTTTCAAGCAGGCATAAGGTTTGCACTAACTCTGATTGTAGTGAATCTAGCACAAGTGGATCAATGACCTTCGTGCATATTGAATTGAAGAACGAGCACAACTTAGAAATTGCAAATCTCACATCCTTCTAAAATACACCGGTCCACATAACTTAACTTTACATACTAAGTGCACCATTAAATGAATCATGATGTTAAAAAATGCCGGTGGGAAATACTTTTCAAGCAGGCATAAGGTTTGCACTAACTCCGATTGTAGTGAATCTAGCACAAGTGGATCAATGACCTTCGTGCATATTGAATTGAAGAACGAGCACAACTTAGAAATTGCAAATCTCACATCCTTTGTTAGAATTCCCCGCAAAGCAAGTGGTAGTAATTGCTGCATCAACACATGACAATCGTGTGTTTTCATGCCAATAAGTTTCAAATCCTTCACCGACACCAACTTTTTA